>JAODAL010005701.1:0-140706 GCA_025379985.1 Phyllomedusa bahiana | reverse complement strand
TACAGCCCTGTGTGTTGTCACCACTGGTCCTTTACCCCCTAGTATAACCCTCCATGTTGGTATAGACAGGTACTGGTCAGGTACCCTTGTCGGTTGTCTAGCACGCAGACCACGCTGATGTAAACGGTTATTCATGGTTTGACATGACACTTGGTTGCCTCTCCCCTCCCTTAAATGTGCCTGGAGTTGTGTGGCATTCATCATCTGGTTCTGTAGGGCGTTGTCAGTCATTAGTGTGTGATGGAGCTAAAGTATGTGCACTTCTTTGCCTTTCTGTGACTTTCCCAGTATCTCTGTATCTCTGATATAACCTGCTGATGCCCGCTCTGTGCAACTCTATACCACAGGTCAAAACTGCCGCCCTCCAGCTTTTGGGAAACTACAACCCCTTATGCATTTGTATAATCTATAACAGTGGGCATGATGGGAGTTGTAGTTTCCCAACAGCTGGAGGGCCAGCAGTTTGACACCCCTGCTGTAAGCTCAGTGGCCACTTCCATCTGTAAGCATCCTGCTTGAAGCCTGGCAATGGCAAAGTATTGTTGATCCATTGTAAGATGTTGCCTTGGTCTCATGGTGTCAAAATGTGAACAGCAAGATGAGGAGGACTATTTACATACCAATTCAAATTGATCCTATAAATGTATTGGGCGATTCAGGGATTAAACACCTGTTGTGATTTTTGCCATTAAGCTCCTTCTTAGAGATCAGAAAATTGTGCAAAGACTACTGAAACATTCAAGATTTGGACATGTGCAGCTAAAAAGTAAGAGTTGGTCTCATTTAGTTCATGTAAAAAAAAATGTTATGTTCATCCTAAAATTTTGACTAAAAGCCAAATACCCCTAACTTTTTGTGAGTAGTGTAGTTTGTATGTAATTTAGACCCAGTTCACCAGTTCAAATCCATTATCACATCATTTATTGCATCAAAAATGGCAGAAAAGTAGCACAACATTCAGAACTTTTTGTTCTACTAAAATAATGTACACCGTGTTGAAAACCCAACAGACCCCAACTTAGTCAATGGGGTCACTCGGGCAGTTTTGGCATCTGTCATAAAATGGATCCGGTGCCAACTCTGCAACGAAGGCTCCCAACAGAAACTCTAACTCAGATATGAACCAGGCTTTAGCTGTACTTATCATGTGATTAAAAATCACAATGTAAAACCACTGCAATTAGCGGTAAAATTGTGCGGGTGCCTGTTGTGTGTTTAGGTAGCTGTACGCATTTTATCATGATGACTGAAACAGATTGCATGCCAGTAAGTCCAGAGTGTCCGTTTATCCGACTGGTATTTGTCTGGTTTTTGTGCCCTGCACACAGCCGCAGAGGAACGGCTTTTCTCCACAACGAGCGGAGAAAAGCCCTCCCCCTTCCCATTGACATGTTCATATTCCGTCCGAAAACCGGACGGCAGAATGAACATGTACAATGTTTTTCGGGTAAAAGTTTGCGGACGGTTTTTCAGACGGTTTGCAAAACCACAAACCATCTGAAAAAAACGGCCGCAAACCGGTGCCATGGGGACATGGCCTAAAGGTTTATAAGACTCTTTGATGATCCGGAACTGTAGCAACATAGCAACAAAGCTACATAATTACTGTACATAGTTGATGTTACATATCTACAGATGTAATTATTACAGGAATTTAAAACCAATACAGTTCTTTGTATCTATAAGAATAAAGTATATTTCAGTAACACATAGTCACACCTACTGCAATTATACTCCCATTGCGCCGCTCCCTTGGAACTGTCTTCAAATAGACTAAATCCTGCTTGTCTCCATTTCCTCCTGAAATGTTCCATTTTTGAATATTATCTAATTAATAAATGTACTATACTGTTCAAAAAGTGTTCCAGGAAATTACATAGCTGATCTATTCTACGGATGGGCCATCAATATGGGATGTGTTGGGGTATAAACCCCTGGAATCCCACAAATTATGCTTCTCTCCTTGCAACTGTTTGCTTCTGAAGCTCAGTTGCATTCCTGTGAATCAGGCTTAGCTGAGCTGGACTACCAGGCACAGGCTGTGTCAGGAAATGACCAGTAGAGGTACCAGAGTTCAGGCCCAGGGATAGAGTTGCCCACAAGGGAGCAGGGGAAACCACAGGTGGGCCCTTAGGCATGGTGGGCTCCTGGGCATGGCAGACTCTAGGTCAAAAAATTGGCTGTTTTTTTTAGAGACAGAGAGACAAAAAGTAAAAAGCAGAGTGCTCAGTATGTGTAGTCATGTACATTGGCTATAGAGAAGGCTGGTGGGCTCCAAGAATCAACTCTTCTGGTGGGCTCCAAGACTTAACTCCATCAGTTGATCCCAAGAATCAACTCCATTGGGCGAGTCTTTACTAGCCTAAGGATAAGCCAGGGTTGCCAAGCTTTCCTGCAACAAACATCAGTAAGGTTTAGGCTGCTTATAAAGCATATGAACTGGTTTTATGCTGTTTTTTGCTCTGTTTTTGAAACAACAACAAAAACACAGCACATCTAATTACACACTAACATGGGTAAAAAATGATTCTTGCGGTCAGATATGCCAGGTCTGAGAGCATCAGACATGGAGTGAATCTGTGTACCTCCCATCAATAGCTGTCACCTGAACACTGAATTGGTCTATAGCTGTCAGACTAACTAAGGTGAGCAAAAGAATCAGGTGTTGAAAATTAACATACCCAACTGATACCCCTAACTGATAATCTCAGGAGGCCACCATACACACTAGACTGTCGGCCGCTAAAATTATTGGATTTGGTTGACGTGTGTAGAGGAGCCTTAACTCAGTTCTGGCATAACTGACATTCCTGGATCTGGGCCAGCCATGCTGAGTTTAAAGTCTGAAAAGGAAATAGTCTGACTGCACTCGCAGTAACCTTTTATGCAAAATTACTGTCACTTTTTGTGGCTAGCAAAAATTTATTTTTTTGGCATCTGTAATTACCTGGAGTTCTGCAATAATGGCTAATAAAATGTGATCTAAATGTTATCAAATGGCTCAATTTAACATAAACACAATCTAATAACACGTAAGCATTTCTACTGTTTGTGTATTTTATTGAAAACATTGAGTAAACATCCACAGAGCAGGGAGAAATAGTAGACAAACCCTTCAATTTAAAGGGGATGTATCGCGTCTTCAGTTCATTTGTTTCGTTGTGCTCTCAGCTTCTCAGCTCTTCAAATCCAGAGGCGTTTCTACCACTCCCAGCTGGGTGTTTCTTAACTGAAGGGGGATGACATCATCCTCCCCTTCGCTGTTCATGCTCGCTCCCAAGTCAGTGTGCTCGCTTCCAAGTCAGGGTGCTCCCCCCTCCCGTCTGAGTCCACATGTCACTGTGTCGTTCCTCTCCCTATGCAGTCTTATTTTGTAAGAGCTGTTTGTTTCCATAGCACACCCTGCATTCAGTCTAGACAGTCTTCTATGAACTCAGAGCACTGATCTCTTCTCTCACAGCTGGAGTTTTGTTACAGTTGAATCCAGTCTTCAATTAACTCATCCAGAGCAGCACAGATCTGTCTCCCTTCTATGTTTACACGCAGCAGCATTAGGCACTGAGGCAAAATTCTGCTATTTTCTGATTGTAGAAGCAGCTGCAGTGCCACTGTGGAGCTGCTGGCTGTGCAGAGTGAAATGTTGCCGGCCCCTTATTCTGAGTGAGAGAGGCAGGAATTCTCGCTCCCATGAATACAGCCGGGGGCCAGACAGAATGTAAATTAGTAGAGCCGTCAGCCAATGAAATGCAAGGAGGAGGAATCCAACTGGCACTGGGGAACAGTGTTTACAGAAAAAAGCAGATAAGGCAGACTGTGAAAACAAGACAGCTTTGCAAATCACATCCAATTGCAAAGTTGCTTGTTTTCACTGTCCCCTTATTCTGAAGACCATTTAATGTAATGATACAACCCCTTTAAGATCCTGTAGACTATGGCCTTCCTTATACAGTCTTATTTTGTGGAGGTTAATTTGCATAATGTTTTAATGGTATATGCACGTTTTGACTTTTTTCTATTGAATACAATTGTAGCATGTTTTTTATGTTTTTATGTCATGTCCTTTAGAGAAACCTTTGGTAAAAAGTAAAAACCTGCATATAAAATGTCAAATCGTGTGACCCAAAACACAGCAAAATTTAGAAAAAATAGACTCCAAAAAGTATTGTTTGTAGTGAATTTTATATTTCACTGTAGACTTTCAGCAAACATCTGGCTGCAGCGTATGTGGGCAAAAAAAAGTGCAGCTTAACATCAGGAAAAAATGCCACAAAATTAGTTAAAATTTAGTCTTTGGCTTGTTTCACACTAGCAAATTGGAAAACATCTAGAATATGGATTCGCAATACAGATAAAATAATGTCACTAGGGCATTAGTATTAGGTCGGCTTCATATGTTTTAAGTGGCATTTTTTTGGCTTTTTTATCTGCCTTTTTTCTTTGACCAAAACCTACCACAGCCAGATGTGAACTGGAAGTCGATAAAAATATAAAATGCAATACATTCCCTGTTTTTTTCTTAGTGGTATTATACTGAAGCGTGAACCCCGCAAAAAAATGGCATTTTTAAGTCGCATCCCACTTAGAACTTTTTCTTCGGTTTCCCAGTATATTATATGATATAGTCTATGACACCATTGTACATCTGATCCTGCAAAAAACAAGCCCTCAAATGTTTATGTAAAAAATGCCTATGTCATATGTATATGTTAAAAAATAAAAGTTACGACTCTTGGAAGACAGGAAAGAAAAACCTAATGCGAAGGAAAAAAAAAAACATGCTCAGTCCTTAAGGGGTTAAAGAGGAATCATTAAATGACATGATCTATGAATCACATAACATGAGATGGGAAAAAATGCTCCAGAACATACACCCAAAAAATGTTTCCACTTTTATATATTGTTGCAGAAAAAAATGTCATAAAAACAGCACCTTTTTTTAATAAATCAAAGCGCTGTAAAAAGTCTTACTGATCAATGCTGTTGCACTTTAAAATAAATTGAGAAAAGGTTAACCCTAACCTGAAGCTAGGATTAGGGTCAAGGTTTTAATGGGTTAACTTACTGTTCCTCGGTGCTCCCAGTCTGGAGAAGTTTTTGAAGTTCCCTAAGACTTTTCTGAATATATTCTAAACTTGCACAGGGTGACGCTGATGGGACTAATGAAAAAGTTAAATTCCGGAGAATATACATAACGAGAGGATAATTAAACCCCCAGGTAGATATCGTCCTTGTTGCACCCACAGAAGGAGTCCCAAGAGCGGCAACCAGTGAGTCAGACGAGCGCAGACGCCGAAGAGGAGCGTGACGAAAGAAGATCTTTATTTGTACAAAGTCATAAACAATCATGTATTGCTTTATGAAATGTGGAGAGTGATTGCAGCAGATTCCAGAAAATGCATTGTTTTGTTCAGGCAAAGAGTCATCAGTAACACAATCTTATACTGTACAAACAGATGTCATCTACATGAGAAATTCTGTCACTTTGTATGTACATGACAATATTTACAGGGAAGCTGTCAGCAGTCTGAGCCCTAAAAACTGCGCTATACAGAGGAGTGGAAGCAGGCTGGGATGTGATGGGCCAGGGAGTGCTTTTCAGGGAGAAAGGCAGAGTAAGAAAGACAGAAAACAAAAAGCACTGCGCAAGAGTCATGTGCAGTTATGTACAGTAGCTGTAGGGTGAACCCAATAGTCAACTTCACTGTTGGCCCCAAGAATCAACTTCATTGGTGGGCCCCAAGAATCAATTCCACTGGTGGGCCCCAAGAATCAGTTCCACTGGTGGGCCCCAAGAATCAATTCCACTGGTGGGCCCCAAGAATCAATTCCACTGGTGGGCCCAAGAATCAGTTCCACTGGTGGGTCCCAAGAATCAACTCTATTGGTGGGCCCCAAGAATCAGTTCCACTGGTGGGCTCAAGAATCAACTCTACTGGTGGGCCCCAAGAATCAGTTCCACTGGGGGTCCCAAGAATCAACTCTACTGGTAGGCCCAAGAATCAACGTCACTGGTGGGCCCAAGAATCAACTCCACTGGTCGGCCCCAAGAATCAACTCCACTGGTGGGCTCCAAGAAACAACTTCACTGTTGGGCCCCAAGAATCAACGTCACTGGTGGGCACCAAGAAATCAACTCCATGGTGGGCTTCAAGAACCAACTTCACTGATGGGCCCCAAGAATCAACGTCACTGGTGGGCTCAAGAATCAACTCCACTGGTGGACCCCAAAAATCAACTCCACTGGTCGACCCTAAGAATCAACTCCACTGGTGGGCTCAAAGAACCTACACCACTGGTGGGCCCCAATAATCAACTCCATGGGTGGGGCTAAAGAATGAACTTCACAGCTGCGCTACAGGCATCCTAATGGGGAGAGGAGCAGAAACATACATAGGACTATTTTGTTCTGGAAAAACAATGGACACCATGAAAGAACCCAGTGGACCCATTTTAAATCAATAGGGTTCATTGAGGACTGTTAGCATCTATCATGGGACAAATTCGTTACCCCAATATTTTTTGTTAATGGAGAACCAGAGAGATCCTAGTGCAGATACGAACCAGCTTTTATTATCATGCATTCTCATGTGTGATGCATGATCTAGAAAAACTTCTTTTCATGGCAGAGCTTCTGCTATCACATGTGTCTAATGCAGTATATGTTAAAAGATTGTGCAGGATATTTTTATTGAATCTATTTAGGCTGCAGGTGCCCTGATAAAATACAAAAACCGCTATACTCACCTCCCTTCTCCCCTCTGTCTCAGCGCTGTTGCCGTCCGCCATCTCCACCTTTATTTCTATAGTTGGACCAAGATCTCTGCAGTTACTAGTTGGCTACAGAAGTTTGGGACCATTGCTAATGTCACTGCTTAGAGCCATTCACTTCTGAATGTGGTGATATAGGGAAATGGCGCCTGACTGCTTCAGCCAATGAGTGGTTATGTGGTCTGAAGCTGACCACGGCGTCTGGACGTCAAAAGAGACAGCAGACGACAACACTGGGACAGAGGTAAGAAGGAGGGAAGTATGAGACTATTTATTTCAGGGCACTAGTAGCCTAAGTATACTTCATAAAACACTCTGAACAACCCCTTTAAGTGGCCACAGTTTTCTGCAATGACTGATTACCCGGCCGTTCTTCATAAGCCAGCAAATCAAGTTTTTCTGTCATGTAACAAGTGTGACACTCCCTAATGCATACCTCCCAACTTTTAGAGACTGCAAAGAGGGACACATCAGGCCACACCTCTAACCACACCCAAATACATGACATCACATCAAGACACACCTCTAACCACGCCCATACATATACATGTCAACTTTTTAGATAGTCAAAAAAGGACACATTTTCAGGATTGCACTGTACCCAATAATGAAGTATTAAGTAAGTTGTTATGTAATATACAGCTAGGAAGCAATCAAATACTTTTTAAAGCAAGATAGTCAGTTTATTGATGCAAATCTATTTCTTAAATGAAAAAGAGGGACATTTATAGAGCTAAGAGGGACAGAGGGACAAGAGTCTAAAATAGGGACTGTCCCTCCAAAATAGGGACACTTGGGAGGTATGCTAATGTATAGTCTTTCCCTGTGACCTATATATTCTGAAAGCCCAAAATTTCTGACAGACTTCCTTTAACCTTTTAACTGCTGCACAATATCTTTTGACGGTGGGCGGATCGTGTTCTTTGTTGGCAGTGACGGCAAAAGACGTTGCTGCCTACAGAGGGGTTTCTCGCTCTAGGAACAGAGTTGTGGTTAACAGCTCCATTCCTAGAGCAATCTCTGTGAATGGCAGGAACCGGAGGAAGCCTCAGATCTCCGGCATTTAAGCCTGTTCCTGCTGAAGTCCATGACCACGGCATAATCAAGGGAGATCCCCCTACTCCATCAGGCAACCAGGATTCCCAGTGCCTGATGGAGCCTGAGAAATGTCTATGCAGTCAGCCCTGGGGACCTAGAGTAGCCCCAAGGCTGTTAACAAAGTAAACCTGATGTCAGGACACACTGTGTTGCTCTGGCAGCAGCCTGTATCGTACTAACACATAGAGTCATATGTATGAAACTAAAGTCTAAAAATTTCTTTGTTGCCCATAGCAGCCAATCAGAGCGCCCCTCTGCAGATGCTAAGTAGAGGGCGAAAAGGCAAAACAAAAACTCTACAAGCCGTTCGTTCGGTGCTCTCCTTAAGGAGAGATCTTCCCTTCCTGAGCTACCCGATGCCTCCCACACAGCCAGCCAGTATCTTCTCTACTCTGCACTGAAGAGGGAAAAAAAATCCCGAAACAGCGTTGTCTGTAGATGAGAGATACTGGCTTGCCTAAAAAATCCTTTTTGCTTTCTCAAGACTCGGTGGGTCAAAAGCAAATTGAGGATTTGTTACAACCAACAGAGGGCGCTGTGGGCCACTATGCCCCCAAACAATACAACTTCTCCCGCATAAAACAATTCCTCATACAACTGTATCATTAAAAAAAATTAAAAAGTTATGACTGTTGAAATGTAGGGAGGCAAACATTTAAAAAAAATAACTTGTACTGATCCTCATTATATGCCACAGCTGCATTCTCAATTCTGCTGCTTGTTTTAGGAAACAATCAACATGCTGGTTAACAAACATATCCATAGTGGAGCCCATAGACCTTTAGGGCGACATGTATGAATCCGAATGCCTTTTTTTTTTTTTAACTTAGCGCCGACACCCCAGTTCTAAATAGACATATAAGAGTGCAGAATATGACAGTATGAAGATTTTTGGTGCATTACATTCTATGCCCATACAAAGTTTGGCGCATTAAGCTCTATGTTATGCACCAAGCTTTGTATGGGCATAGAGTGTAATGTAAATGAGTGTAATATAAAAATATATAATATCCCAAAAATATAAAAATATCTCCTGTAAAATGTATTTAAAATTTATAGAAACTAAAACTAATTTTACATTAAATAACCCGCAGATTTTTTAAAATTTTTACTACATTAAATTTGAAATGTTTTTTGCTGCTCTCACTCTTTATTTTACATACAGCAAGAGCCAGCACAGCACAGGTATTGCTGGGACCTGTGGTGCACCAAGCAAAATCAGTACCATAGTTTCTATTCACTGACATACTGTTCTAATGATTTTTCTTTTATTTCCAGCCTATCTATAGCCTTTATACATGTTAGGTGCATTACTAATGCGCTAAAGTTTCATTATGCGCCAAACACACACGCGAGGCACGGGAAACTTTAGACTCCATTTATAATCGCACAATAACCCCTTTCATACATTCACGCACATTATACACTGAAAAGGAGAAGTGATCATTCACTTCCAAGAGCCTTCCTTCATACGTCTCTCAAAGTTTGGCGCATTACACTAGATGCCCATACAAGGTTTGGCGCATTAAGCTCTATGTAATGCGCCAAAAATCTTCATGTATTCTACGCTCTTATATAGCTATTTAGAACTGGGTTGTTGGCACCAAGTAATAATAAAAAATTTAAAAAAAAAAAAACACATTCAAATTCATACATGTCGCCCTTAGTAGCTAAACACTCATCCAGCTGACAGCGTAATACCTTCTCCCCACCAAACACATGCATCCTCAGTTCAGCTGAGCATGCATGTATTTACAGTGGGGAGAAGGTATTACGCTGTTTTTAGCAGCTGCTTACCTTACCAGCTGCTTACCTACTGTAAGAACAAGGGAGCTGGTATACTGATCTCCAAAATCCACATTTCCCAATATAAGCTGCTGGGTGAGAGTTGGTACTATTCACTACACATTAAATAGATGTCCAGTCCCACCTAAATTGCTGCCTTTGCTCTTACTCTTACAGTGACCTTAACAGCGTTGAAGTTCCTGTAATACCCCTAATTAATTTTTCCTACATCAGATTACTAGAAAGAGTTTGGAATAATGTCAGCACTTTCTAGAAGGCAAATCACTAGTATATGTTCCATGCAGACATTGAGAAAGCAGGGAATTCTGGGAGATTTCAGCTCTGAAGCCTACTGAATTATAAATGCAGCTCTAAATTATAATGCATATTATAACTCCCTTTAAAAAGCTATTCGACCTCCTATGTAGATTAATTCTTTATGTTAGCTATAACATTTGTGTTCAGCTTCGCTTCATACATTTTCTGTAGGATGACTATAACATATTCACATGTCTCTCTTTACATATATACAAGCCACCCAAATTCCAGCCAACGCAGTCCTCCTGATAATGAGCTCCATCAACCAATTTATAGGCTTCATTAAAAAAGCGGTTGATTTTAGGGGTAAATGAGATTACAAAAGGGTGTGTCAAAACAGCGCCGCCATTGTCCGTTGGTTAGTACTACAGCTAAGTGTCTGGAATAAAGTCAGCGCCTTCTAGAATGTGAGTCACTAGTGCAGATTGCTTGCAGACATTGAGAAAGTAGGAAATTCTTGGAGATTTCAGCTCTGAATTATAAATGGAGCTCTAGATTATAATTCACATTGTAACTCGGGATGAGTAAAGGATGAACAATGTAATGCAACTGCAACATTTTTAGTTTTTGATTGAATTCCTTTACAAAATTATTCAACTTCCTATGTAGATTCATTCTATATGTAGGTT
The DNA here is from genome assembly GCA_025379985.1 of Phyllomedusa bahiana. Taxonomy (NCBI): domain Eukaryota; kingdom Metazoa; phylum Chordata; class Amphibia; order Anura; family Hylidae; genus Phyllomedusa; species Phyllomedusa bahiana. The sequence goes on along the minus strand of JAODAL010005701.1, from coordinate 130,108 downwards.
ATAAAATTAGTGTTCAGATTCATATTACACATTTTTTAGAAGGTGCCTGTACAATTTCATGTAAATAAGACTTAAAGGGGTTGTCTCACTACATTGATTCATCCTGTTTTCTTGGTTTCATTTTTCAATTCAGGGGCGTGTTTACTGGCTTTGCTGGATACTACTGGTCTGCAGTGACGAGCTGCTGAGGACACCAGGTCTGTAGCTATAGCGATCAGCGTTGACAGCCAACCAGAAGAGATCAAACAGGTCTGTAGCTATAGCAACTTAGGAGCGATAGCCCCCTACAAAAGGAGATATCTAGGAATAGGTAGGTCTTTCTAATGGTACATATTGCAAAGGTGAATTTTTTTTTCAAGATCTTTAAACTACTCAAAATTCATAACTTCGTCTCACTTATTTTAAAAGTAAAAATCCCCCGGTTTCCCCTTGTGGGTAAATTTATGGATTTCCCCAAACCCAAATTTCTCTGTCTTTTATATAATTCAAAAGCACAATTTATAATTTTTTTTTTTTTAATCAATGCCAAAAAATATTCCATTATAGCACAAAAGACAATCTTTAAAATATAAATAGGTAACCGTTCAGGGGAAATGCAAATCCAACCTTTCAGCCTCAATTCACAGGCTAAGCCTTCATTCCTGAGGTGAGCTGATGCAGCCCATACAAGAGGAGATATCTAGGAATAGGTAGGCCATTGCTAATGGATACATATTGCAAAGTGAATTGTTATTGCAAGATCCTTAAGCTAAAAATCAATCCTTGTAGTAAGACAACCCCTTTAACTAATGACCTACTTGCAGTTCCCGCATTACAAATATTAACATGTCTCTCTTTATATATAGACAAAGGGGCAGATTTATCAAGGCAGATGCACCAGAATTCTGGCTCCATTTTTGCCAAAAACAAGCTTTTGCCACATTTACTATGTGTTTTAGACAGTTTCAGATGCTTCTGCGCCTTGTCCAACAAAGGGGTGTGGCATCTTAAAACGGGTGTGTCTTTACATGAAAGGGCGTGGCTTAAATGCGTCCAAATTTTGTCGCAGTTTCTGGCGTAAAAGTAAGCCAACTTAATTGTGGTACAAAGTTAGACTAGACAGTTCTAACCTGCACCCGATTTATCAACACTATGATCAATGTGGCACATTGTAAGACTGTCTAGTCTAACTTTACACTGTCTAAAAGTAAGACACTATTGATAAATCTGCCCCAAACTGTCCATACTCCAGCCGCAGTCCTCATGCTCATGAGCTCCATCAGCCACTTTATATGCTTCATCAAAAGCTCATCATCTTAGGGGTAAAATGAGATTACAATAAGGGTGTGCTGAAATAGCGCCACCATTGTCCATTACTTAGTTTTACAGCTCAGCTCTACTCAAATGAATGGGGCCAAGTTGCAATACTAAGTAGAAATTTAGATTTTTGGTAACAACCTTAAACCATCTGTGACTATGACAGAATTAGCGCAGGACTCCTGGGATAGATAAGTACATTTCATTGTGCTTTCATTTGTGTGGTAAAACTTCCTCTGGTTCCTTGTTCTACCTCTCTCATAGCCATGAATGGTGTAAGGTTGTTACCAAAAACCTACATTTCTACTCTGGATTTTCTCTCCTCCCCTGCATCTCATTTGAGGATATTGGTCGATGACATCCTAGCAGTGGACCCCATTCCACCTCTGGTTCCCATTGCAGAAAGGCTTTACGGAGAATTGTGCCTTCGGTAGCACAACACCAAAAGTATATTTCCTATATACTATTCACCTTTGTATACCACAGTATTGCGCTAACGATTGTCTCTGTTCTATTTCATCCACAAGTTGCAATACTAGACAATAGCCCAAGGACAAAGAGTGGCGCTATTTCTACACAAAAGTGAAGGCTATACAAAAGGCACACAAATAATATTTTCACATTTCCTTATCTTTCTTTTATGACTCCTCTGGGCACTAGGGGCTGAATGCAGTGGCTTTAAGATGCAGTTAGGTATGTAGTTCTATAGGATTACTTAGATATCTTCAATTATCTAGGTAGTTCCTGAGCATGCAGCAAAAGTGAGGTGCATCATGCCACATATTTGTGGCTCTTAAAGGGGTTTTGCCACGATGTAATGTTGACATGGGATCCTCCAAAATGGGTATTTAATCTCTTTTCTAAATATATGTGATTACAAAAAGTGAAGCCTGTGAGAGCTACAGCATTGCTCAGTCCTCCTTAGTTAACTGAAAGTTTACATTAGACATGACCAGAGGAGCTGACAGGAGCTGACTGGCCGCCCTTGCGTGTTTGCACTTCTTATCTGATGACAGAGAACATGAATGAGCTTTCAAGGGGCTGGGGAGAAATGTGCAGTGTATGAGTCTGTCTGCTGTATAGAGAATCCACTGTCGTAATGTTATTATTTGAGTAAACTTTTGAGACGCTCCCTTCTTCCTCATTGTCTGCTCACCCCCTCCCTCTCACCCCTGCAGCGTTCATGACTCAGCATCATTTGTTTATATTCTCCCCTGAGCTGATAAGGAGGTAAGGAACTCACTTCCTGGCAAAACCCCTTTAAGTATTATAGATTCCCTACATACATGAAACATAAACATTATGATCTGTAAAGGCATAAAATGCAAGGAACTATATATAGGATGAGTAACCTAATAAAGTTCACATTGATGGGGGGGTTTGATGTCTATGATGAGCTTACTAAGGATGTCCACTCATTTGACTTCATGAAACCAACTTCCAAAAGCTTTCTTCAAGACCAAAGAAGGCGTAGCTCACTGGACAGATTACGAGAGCTTAATGGAGCTCATCTGGATTATCTGATGTAGGTGTTCATTGGATGAAGCGCCTTTCGGGGCTTCTACTTTGCAGTCTCCTTTGGTTTCATAATTCTCCGTCATGTGACATTTGTGTTGTGGTGTAGGGGCTGGAGTCAACTCTGTATCTCTGAAGGAAAAGAAGTCAAGATGGTCCACGGGAGTGTCCAGGTGCAGCACTGTCAAGAACAAACACAGCAGACAAGTTAGCAAGATCAAAGTAGAGGTAACTAAACTGTATAATTAATTGAACCCAGCATCTATAGGGCACAACAAGTACTGCTTGGAGAATATACTGGATTATTAGACGGATAAATAGAGGTAGATATACCATGAGAGAGATTGTCTCCGCCATTTAGGTGTCAAAGTGGAGAGTTGCTGATGAGCAGCAGCTCTCCTCTGGAGGACCTAGTCCACCCATCTAATTTATTTGGCCACATATAATACCACATTTCTCCTGTAGTGGTAATTGCAGAGAAAATGTACAGTCGGTCTCATCTTTCCCCATCAAAGTCAGTGGTTTACCATGTGGATCTTCAAAGAAGGATCCATGGTGATCGGCTGATCATCATGTCAGCTCTCTTATTAAAAGGATTGTCTGTAATTAGAGATCCCTTTAAAGAACTAAACATTCCAGAAAGATAAATACAGGTAGTCCTCCACTTACGACGTTGATCCGTTCTTACGCGGCGTCGTAAACCGAATTTCGACGTAAGTCGGAACATACTTTCATATAGTACTTTACCATAATAGCAGTACTCTACTGCAAACACTTAGCCTATCAAACACCTATTCTAACATAGTACCCTACATAATTATCAATAAACACACAGTATGCACTGGTATCAGATGAGTCTGGCTTACGTTTGAGAGCCATAATGAAGGGTGTTATGGCGTGCAGGAGACTCGTTTTCCTCGTGTAACAGGGTACAGTGTACAGTACAGTACTGGACTCTATTCTTCCGCCGCTGCACGTAGTTGCATGTAGTTCGACTTACGACGGAAAATCGCGTAAGTCGGAATGAGGCCGTCGTATAAAGCGTCGTAAACACGAAACGACGTAACTCGAGACCGTCGTAACCCGAGGACTACCTGTAACTCAATAAACATAACCGAAAGGTTCATGTGTTGTGTGCGTGAACCATGCACAACCAGGTTTTCTCCATGGACATTTGTTGTAGATGCAATACAGTTCTAGGACTCAACCACAGCCCCACAACCAACACATGTATTTTCTTGTGTGGCAGGATTATCTTTTGGCCCCTGTGAAGGGCTTAGTGAATCTACGACCTCTGTTCTACAGCTGCCACCATAGTTTGACCTTATATAAAACCTAATTACACTAAATAACACTGAAGTACAGTGTTCGCTCAAGTAACAATGGCCTCAGGAATCAATGTTGTCAACCTACAATGGTCTTTCCTGGGCTATAGCATGTTGAATGTAGTTTCAACATACAATGTCCCAGACACTGATCCAACCAATTATCAGGACCATTTTACTTGTAAAACCTCTGTACTAGTGCAGTGCATGCAGTGATTGCGGTCTAGTAGCACCTCTACAGTACAGTGCAGTACTACATGTCCTGTACTGCTCTTACATGTATTAGTGAGGCGCATGCAGTGATTGGCGGTCTATAGCGCCTCTCTACAGTACAGTGCGGTACTATATGTCCTGTACTGCTCTTACATGTATAAGTGAGGTGCATGCAGTGATGGCTGTCTATAGCGCCTCTCTACAGTACAGTGCAGTACTACGTGTCCTGTACTGCTCTTACATGTATTAATGAGGTGCATGCAGTGATTGCCAGTCTATAGCACCTATCTACAGTACAGCATGGTTCTACATGTCCTGTACTGTTCTTACATGTATTAATGCAGTGCATGCAGTGATTGGCATCTCTCTACAGTACAGTGCAGTACTACATGTCCTGTACTGTTCTTACACTTATTGTGAGGTACAGGCAGTGATTGGCGGTCTAGTAGTGCCTCTACAGTACATTGCAGTACTACATGTCCTGACTGCTTGTACATGTTAGTGAGGAACATCCAGTGATTGGCGATCTATAGCGCTCTCTACAGTACAGGCGGTATACATGTCAGCACTGCTCTTACATCTATTAGTGAGGAACATGCAGTGATTGGTGGTCTAGTAACACCTCTCTACAGTACAGTGCAGTACTATATGTCCTGTACTGCTTGTACATGTATTAGTGAGGATCATTCAGAGATTTGGGGTCTATAGCGCCTCTCTACATTACAGTGAAGTACTACATGTCCTGTACTGCTCTTACATGTATTAATGAGGTGCATGCGGTGATTGCCAGTCTATAGCACCTCTCTACAATACAGCATGGTTCTACATGTCCTGTACTGTTGTTACATGTATTAATGAGGTGCATGCAGTGATTGGCATCTCTCTACAGTACAGTGCAGTACTACATGTCCTGTACTGTTCTTACACTTATTAGTGAGGTACAGGCAGTGATTGGCGGTCTAGTAGTGCCTCTCTACAGTACATTGTAGTACTACATGTCCTGTACTGCTTGTACATGTATTAGTGAGGAACATGCAGTGATTGGCGATCTATAGCGCTTCTCTACAGTACAGTGCGGTACTACATGTCCTGCACTGCTCTTACATGTATTAGTGAGGACCATGCTGTGATTGGTGGTCTATAGCACCTCTCTACAGTACAGTGCGGTACTATATGTCCTGTACTGCTTGTACATGTATTAGTGAGATGCATGCAGTGATTGGCGGTCTAGTAGCTCCTCTCTACAGTACAGGGTGGTCCTACATATCCTGTACTGCTCGTACAGGTCCCAAGATGAGCAGTTTCTTTAGGTAACAGTCTCCATTTTCTGGTATACTGTATATGAAGTCCATAACTCAAAGAAACTGCTATCCTAATTACAGAAAGTGATTTCCAACCTCCAGCAGCTCTTTCTGGAGTTATTTGGAAGGACGCGCTTTATCTGGATTAGTACTTTAATTTCACCTTCTTTAACCTTCTTTTTGCATTATGTTGGTGACATTTTGGGCCGTAGAACCATTTACCAGTTTTCCATTGAGTTATGATTTCACCATAAAATGGTCATCTCATACCAATTAATATTGTATTTTAAGGGAGCACTCTGTATTAATATTTAACTATATGTATTGTAAAGTTTCTAGGTTTAATGCCACGTGATACTATGTATAGAAACCTCTTGTATGATCTGTACAGTATGTGCCTGGAATTGATGATATACATTGTATTATATACTGATGGACACAAGGATACAAGGGAACTGTTCTCTCCATAAAATGACCTGTTCTCCTATTAGTAGGAGGTATGCCTGGACCAGGAGACTAAGTGGGAGCTCATTACTGATAACTTTCTTTTTATGAGTCACTTGGCACACTGTAAACAACCTAGTCGAGTTCATTTTACTTCATAAAATGGCAATGGACACAAACAGATCTTTATGAGTTATAGACAGATAAGAATTGCATGTAATTTTGCACCCTGTCACTTAGCAAAGATGATGCATACTTCAGAGGTAGCTGAGGATGACCACATCCCAAAGAACAGGAGAGCCAATTAAGGGGTCATAGGGTCCTTCTCTCTTACAAGAGGTGAGAAGTTGAAGGCACTTATTATCATGAAGTCCCTGGGTTGGAGGTATCAGGAGCAAGGACCAGGATGGGAGCACCATTTTGATTTTTGGTATGGGGTATGTGCATCATCATAGAATGCAAGCTACATTGATAAATGATGCCTAAGAACACACAAGATTTTTTCGAATGCTTTACAAGGATGTATGCACCATAGAGGCAACCTATGTAGTTGCTATAATGTAGTAATATGTGACTATTGCATGGATTTTGTGTTTTTAATTGAGTGGCTGTTTTTGTTTTATTTTTAATAATTCTTTTTTACGTTACTCTCTCTGACTTTTCCTCTGTGAGTTCTGATTTCACAGCAGTGAGGGTATTGCTCGACAGTCCTTCTTTCATGCTAGCTTTAAGCTGAGAAGTGTAAGGGCATGTTCACACGGCGGTTTTGGCCGCGGGTCTTGCCGCGGCCAAGGCCTCGCCGCAAACTCACGTCTCCCGACTCGGGTTTGCGGCGCGGACGCTTGGCTTGGTCTCGGCGCGGGTGGGGCATGGTTTGGGGCGCGGCTTGCGCCGAGGGTTTGCCCCCATGCAAATTAATAGACAGGAGAGTTCTCCACATGTGTGGGTTTGGCTGCGGCCCCGAAGCAGCGGCCAATCCCGCGGCATGTGAACATTATTGCGGTTTCCCACAGGAAACCATGTTAATAAACTGGCCGCGGTTTTGGCCGCGGAAACCGCGTCAGAACCCGTGGGCAAAACCACGCCCCAATCCGCCGTGTGAACATGCCCTAAGTATTATCAGCAGTACCTGATAAGGATGATGAAACTCCCTCCCCAGTGCAGAAGAAGATTACCCTATTTTATTTTCATGTATTGCAGGTCATTGCTTAATGACCTAGTGGTCCAGCCTAATCTTATCTATTTCTGTCTAGAGAACAATAGAGCAATTATTATGTTATTACCTACTATTTAGAATGAGACTTTATAGACATAAGCAGCAGCTGAAGTAAAGTAAAATTAGTTTGCCCTGCCATTCAGAAGTTTTATCTCACAGTTAGGTCACATCCCCACGGCACGGGTTTGCGGCCAGTTTTTCAGATGTTTTGCGGTTTTGCAGACCGTCTGAAAAACCGGCCGCAAATGAACACGCTGGGCTACTATGGAAAATCTGTGCATCAGTCCCCACTGCATGGGTTTTCCGCCCAAAAAACATTGTGCATGTTCATTCTTCTGTCCGGTTTTTGGACGGAATATGAGCATGTGAATGGGAAGGAGGAGGGCTTTTCTCCACTCTTAGCAGAGAAAAGCCGCCCCCCGATGGCCGGGGGGGGACGACACACAAACCGGACAAATATCGGTCGGATAAACCAAACGGTATTTGTCCTCTGCCATGTAAACGGGCCCTTAAAGAAGGACAGTATGTTATATGTCATTTTTAATTGCATAGGATTGGCGAAATAAAAAAAATTGTCAAAAATTCTATGAAAAAATTGGCTTTAACAAAAACACTACTTTCTGATGGAAGTGTCTCTTTAAATACATTTTTTTTATTATTGAACCTCACAAAGTAGCGAATAACTGTCATGGTTTTTTAGTACACCTTTACACTGTCTTTCCTTGGGCCTTTGGCGGCACACCTTTGGAGTGGAAGTTTCCCTCTACATACACATGAAGTGTATGTGCTTTCCAGGTACCATACTCTTACATAGTTAGTACTGCTGAAAAAAGATATACGTCCATCAAGTTCAACCAAGGAAACCAACTCTCTCTCTGGCCACAGTATGCCCCAGCTCTCCTGACTGAGATTCTGTCCATTAGAAGTTTCCACCTCTGGTATCTCCCTAACCGCTAATCCTTCAACATCAAATCTTTGAACATGACTGCTCTCTCATTCACAGCAACAACTAACCAAATTCTCTTTCTTTCCTGGGCTTTTGTCCTTCCTTTTCACCCTTCCTGCACCACCTACCATCATGAGGATAAAATGTTGGCCCCAACTCTACCTGGCCCCTAGCAAAAAGTCTCCAGCCCTGGTTGGGTTATGATTATATGAACATGGCTCTATCTCAGTAGGCCTTACACTACTAGAAAACATGAATCTTGGAAAAAAGACAATGGATAAAGAAACCCTAAATCTTCCCACCCCAAGTTTTTAGGGGTGTGGTGGAGTTGACCATCACCCAATGGTAGCACTGTTTAAATTTTGCTGTAGGACTCCTTTCTTTTTTGTATGCCCCTAGCAATAGACAGTCCTAACGCTCAATGGGTCTCCAAGAGTCTTGGCAGCCGTACTTTTAAAAGATTTTTTTTCATAAACCCAAGTTAGAACCCAACTATGTAAAAACAAACAATTATAATATCAATGTTGGTAATAACCTCAGGACGCAGGGTATGCATATCATGCTGCATACTATTGTTCATTATTTTAAACTATGCTGAAGGAATATTGTTAACCTCTGTTTTGTTATGTTCCTTCAACGCCGTTAATAGCCGCAGCTCATTAAATGCTTAGATGGTTAGAGTTCACCTGGTTTATCTGAGAAGGTTAGAGGCCAGAAGATATCCTGTGCTTGCATGTATTTGATGCCAGCTTTAGAGTGATAACAGCAATAGGGAGTAAGTTATTACTGTAAAATCTCGTTATTTTGGTCTTTCGGTCATTGGATTAGCGGTGTTCCCATTCCAAGTATAAACTGTGTCGTATGCAATTAGTTAATTGATAGAAATGTTTTGTTGCTGGACATTAAGCAATATGAAAATTTACCAATGTATTCAAAACTAAGGTACAACAATATCCTCCTTTGTTTGAGTCATATAAATTCAATAAAAGAGAGTGACCACGAAAAATTGCTATGAAAATTATTATTCTAGAGCAGATTTCCCTAATCAGCAGTTTGAGAGTCACATAAACCTCTCAGACCCCTTGCAGATAGCTTTCCAGTTGATGTATCATTGAGCTCTGGTGGCACCAGCAAGGTCAGGTAAGAACATGGTAAACACCAAGTCACAGGCAACTAATACTAAATCAACTGGCCATAGGGGGACATCTGTCCTAGAGGGTGGTCTTCTTCAGCAGCTGGAGGTACACAAATTCATAGGAAATTGCACATTCTGCAATCCTATTAAATATTGTTATGAGCTGATCTTTAGGTAGGAAAGGAGCTCTCAAGGAGCACTTGACCCTGAAGTTAACCCTGTAGTATGTAGACAGCAGTATTAGCCAAAAATGAATGTATTATTTATGTTTTGTTATTTCCCATTGCCTTTATGCCATCAACATGTTCTGCAATGCCATACAGGGATTAACATCACTCACATCAATCACTGTTCCCTTCGGGGCTCAAAATCTTATTTGGGGACAATTCTATAGGAAGCTAATTATTTATCTCCTGAACTGGGTCCCAGCTCGTGTCTGCGGATGTCGAGGCGTCTGACTGTCTGTTCTGTGTGGCTGTTTGCTTTCGCTACTGGGCCAATCAATCAGATGTCCTGTGCCGGCTTTGTGTCCTCTGCAGCCCACTAGTGTGGGAATTTGAAGGGCCATTGCATGGTGCTAAATCTCATCCCTCACCTATGGCAGTCCCTGTTTAGAGGACTACAACCCATATGTTCATGTTTAAACTTTAGATGTTGTTACTAGTCCTTTCTACATATATTTCTTCTACTGTGTCTGGTTTTGAGCTGGCTATCCTCTTGACAACTTCCTTTCCTGCAGCCTGCATCAACCATTGCTCGGACATTGACTTGACCATGAAGGAACAACCACTTCACAGGTTGGCTCATAGCTAGCTGCCTTGCCTGCCTGTCCTGAATAACCTGACCAACTATTTCTATTGCCTACTTCTTCTGTACCACATACCGCCGCCATTACCATAGGAGATGCTGGGGATAGTGACCTGGAGTGTATCCTGCAGCAGAGTTGAAGCATCCCTGCAGGGGTTGAGCGTGACAACCAGCATCTCCTTAGACTCTGCTCTTTGTAAGAAAAAGCATCTACCAGTCCCATGTGCAACTCAATGGATTCACCAGCCATTGGAAACCCACAGAAATGGAGGACAGGATACAATCCTTGAAGATGGTGTCTTTAATCAAATTTAAAGGGAATGTGTCATCACAAAATGAGTCATTGTTTAAGTCCCATTTTTATGTTAAACACATTTTTTAGGAATTTTTGGTTGTTGTTTTTTTTTAAATGTATCATATCACTTTCAATATTTTTAATAATTCTTAAGTCTTGCAGTTTTCACTTTGGTCACTAGGCCTTGTTTGTACTGCTTTAACAGCAGTCAGAGAGATGCTTTACAGTAGCTTCATGCACATAGGAGACTTAAGACTGACTCAGTCCCATTGACTTCTATAGGAAAGTTTTCTAGTCATGCTCTGTGACCTGGGAAGAAATCCGTTTGCAGGGAGATGAAAGGGTGAACTGTGACGTCTCCTCTTGTGATTGGAGGATCTTGTGTTATCTATTCACATGGGTGTCCTCTTTCAGTTTGACCCTGTTTGTGCTGATAATAAGCAGACAACTGAGAATCTTTCTGTACAGAACAGTAGGTGTCAGACTATTATTAGGCTTAGTGGCCAAAGTGAAAACTGCAAGACTTAAGAATGATTAAAAAATATTGAAAGTGATATGGAAAATTAAAAAAATATAACCAAAAATTCTTTAAAAATGTGTTGAACATAAAAAATGTGAGTTAAACAATAAGTCATTTTTGATGACACATTCCCTTTAAATTTAGTAACACAAGGCTTTAGTAAACTATACTGACCACTTTATTTAAAAAAAATATTTACCCAAAATACGGGGTCCTAAAGCCTTCTCCAAACATCGTGGGGGGAAAAACCCATTTTTTCCCTTGTTTTTTTCCGAAGGGTTAAAATACAATAGTTTCAGAATTACAGGCACCCAAGTACCCCACCATCCCAAAGGAACTTCCCAAGCAGTTTAAGGCCCCGAAAATAGGCCCTTCACTTTTTGAATCTAGAAGGAAACATAGCTTTAGAAATCTACAAAGATATAAAAAACATAATAAAAAAAACTTAGCGGGTCCATTTTTTCCACCTTCCATCCATTTTTGAATAAGCACTTGTACATGTTCATATTTTTCCCTTTTCCCTTCCCCGTTGCCCATTCTTAGTAAATCTTTTCATTGCCTGAATATTACGTGTCACACAGGGATAAACCCCAACTTTTTGTTTTTTTTCCAAATTTTTAAGCCAAATTAATGCTAATTACTTGTTATTCTCCAGATATGGGTTCTGTGATCCAGAAGTGGACATCAACCACAGAGGGTCCCTGTACCAGAACATTAGATAGGAATCCTGATTTCCCAACTTTTTAATTTGTAATAGTCCGGGGGCTCCAAAGAAAAATTTACATATATTTCGGGATACCCTAGTTTTTTCCTCATCCCATAGTCTCATGCATTCTGCCAAAAATTAAAAGACCCATTTTTGGGATTACAGTGATTTTTACACTGTTTTGGAAATTAGAGAGGTTCATTGTAAGGCTGAAAATTTACTTTTAGGGAAGAATTTGTGACACATTGAATAACCATAAGCCTGACTTTATAATATGGAACAGTAGGGGCCCTATGTGCCACCATAGAGGGTCTAGTTAGACCGCTTTGCTATGTGCAAGAAGCTATGTTTGTCCTAAACATTTTTTTCTTTCTTTTTTAAGGGTCAACTCAACATAACCCAAAATTTTAAAATTTTAATTTTAAAAGGGCTTAAAATTTGGTTAAAATTTAAAAATTTAAAAATTTAGGCTACTGGTACCATATAAAAATTTAAAACCCCTTTTAAAGGGGCCGGGCAAAACCCTGAAAAGTATTTAAAAGACCAGAAATTTTTTTTTTTTTTTCCCCTTTTTTGGGTATTTCAACAGTTGACTTTTTTAATTTTTTTCAATTTTGCAGTTTATGAGGCCTCCATTTTTTTTCGAGACGATTTGTATTTTTAGGGGGGAATATTTTTTAAGATAAAAATAAAAAATTGCAAAATTTTTTTTTTTTTTTAATTTAAAATTTTTTTTTTTTTTACACCTTTTCACATTTCACACTTAAAAACCTTGTTACTTTAAATTTTTTCTACTGGTTTTACAGTCCTTTGTGGATACCTAATATGTTAGGTTTTTTTTTTTGTTGTAATGTATGCACAATTATTTTTTATCAAAAAATTTTATTTTTTTTTTTATTTATTTTTTTTTATTCTTTTTTGCCACTTTTTATGTTTTTTAAACTTTTTTTTAAATCCCATGAAGGGAAAAACTGTTTTTACCTTTTTTTTTTTTCCACAAAGTAATGTATCACAATTCCATAAAAGCTAATATATTATAACCTTTTTAAATATAACACAGGCAGCGTCAGGGTAGTTTCACAGCTGCCCTGACACGGCTTCTTACACAGCACCCGGGGGCAAACTCTGGGTCCCCGGGGCCTTACGTGAAAGCCATTCCCCGGGCTCTTTGGGGTAAACCCGGGCTTTCCCGATCACCCGCCATAGCGGGGGAAAACCCTTTTAATTGAACTGCAGTGCCGATCTGGGGCCGGGACGGGTGCGGGATCAGGGCTGTGTAGAAACAGCCCCGTTCCCAGGGGCTGCTGAGGCCCGGACCCAAAAACTCCGTTTTTCTGAGCGACGTTTTTTTGACATGGGCTGCAACGAACATCTAAAGGGCCCGACGTCAAAAGACATTTGGGGGGGGGTTCGTTAAGGGAAAAAAAAACCCCTATACCCCCCTTTCCTCGGTTCGGGAACTTTTTTCTTCGGGGCCCTTTTTTTTAAAGCTTCCAACCTTTTTCGAATGGGACATCCACCTCTGCAGCCCTGTTTGGGCTGACAGTCACGTGCCCTGCATACATAAACCCCATCAAGCTTTTCCACTTTTCTAAGGCAAAGTTCACATGGGTGAAATTGGTACATTTTTTTGGCCCGAATTTCGCCCCAAAACTTGCGCAAAATTTAGGGGCCGGGGAAAACGCCCCCAAAAATTTAAACGGTAACCCCTTTTTTCTCATAGAGAACAAAGGGTTTAAACGTCCCCTTTTTCCCCGTTCAAAAAATACACCGCGGGGGGGGGAAAGTGAATCCCGGGGCCCTAATGATAAAAAAAAAAATGCCCTATGGGGCCAGGGGGCCTTGCTGCCCACCCCGCCTTGCAGAAGCACGCGCCTGAACACAGGGCGTAATTATGCCTTGTCAACAAAGCCTAAGGGTGATGTAATCAGATTCACATGACCACAGCAGCCAATCAGCAGCTGCAGGGTTGATGCCCCATTCAGAAAACAGCAGAAGATAGAAGAACAGAAAGAAAACCCCTTATGGAATGGGAAAAACAAGGGAAGGATGGTTTTAGGGTTTTTTAATTTCAATTTTTGGGACTAAATAACTTTTCATTTAATTTTTTTTTTTTAAATTCCTTAATTAAACCTAAATTTTTTTTTTTTCCTTCCCCCCGCGTTTTTAAATTTTTTTTTTAGCTTTTTAAAAAGACGCAGTTGTATATGGGCTTTTTTTTTAAAAGCAGGAGAATTTGTAATTTTTTTTAAATTTACAAATAAACAAATGCAAAAATTTTTTTTTTTTAATTTTTTAGTAAGAACAGAAAAAAAATGTTTTTCTGCATTTCTGTTTTTTACAAAACCAAATTTACAAAAACACACATAATAACCTGTTAGGGTTTATTCTATAGTTTTTTAAACTCGGTGGATACCTAATATGTGGGTTTTTTTTTTCCCCCTTTAATTTTATGCACAATAATTTTTGCACAGTGGGCCCTGACAGAAACTTGATATGCAGACAGCCTAGGCACCTAGGTCCCCCGGGGCTGACTTTACAGCCCTTTCCCCAGACCCCTCGGGTCACCCGGAGTCCTAAAGACCTGATGAAGCGGGGGAAAATGAAATTTTAAATTTTTCCCGCAGTTACAGACCATGACAAAAAAAAGGGCCCTTAAACACTGGGGAACGGAGCGGCCCCGGGAACCTCGGGGGTCCGGGCCGCAGGGCCGGCTTGGATCGCCCCCGAGGGCCCCCCGGGGGGCCCCCCAAATCCCGGCCCCGGGTTTCTTTTTGGCGCCTCCCGGGGGGCTGCAATGCCCCGCATTAGAAACCCGGACCCCTTGGAAGGGGACCGAAAAGGCCCCCTCCTCGCCACAACGGCTGCAGGGGCCGGGTTTTTCACCGCCCCTTTCCATCAGCCATCACGGCCTCCGCCTCCCCCGGGGCGGTGAAAACAGGGGCCCAAGGCAGAACACGGGGGAACTACTGATCCCCCACCCTTTCATCCCGGGGAGGCCCGGGCAGGCGCGGGATGGATGACGTCATCGCGCCCCGACCGCCCCCCGGCCCCCCCCCTCGGGGGGGACGGCCCCTCCAGAGCGGGTTAAGGGAAAGGGGACAGAGGGGTTGATTTATTTTTTTTTTTAATTTTTTTAAACTACTTATTTGTCCATGGCCCTCCCTTTTAAAAGCCCGGCCCTGGCTAAAATGTTTCCCCCTGCCTTTGGGCTACCTAAAACCCTCCCCCCTGGTAAATGATCCCCTTTCCCTGGCTACCAATATCCTCCCCTGGTTTAATTAAACCCCCTGCCCTGGCTACCTAAAACCCTGCCTGGCTATTTTGAGGGCCCTCCCCGGGCAAACCAAACCCCCCCCGGCTACCTTTTACCCTCCCTGGCTAAAAATATCCCCCCTGAAAAAGGCTACCTAAAACCCTCCCGGCTACCTATACCCTGCCTGGTTATAGGGTCCCCTGCCCTGGCTACCATACCCGGGCCCTGGCTACCTTTTCCCCCCTTTCGGGCCTATATGTCCCCCGCCCCGGCTCCCAAATACCCGCCGGGCATAATAGCCCTCCCCCGGCTACCTAAAACCCCCCCCCTGGCAAACCTATATCCTGCCCGGGCCCAATATGATCCCTGCCCTGGCAAAATTATACCCGCCCTTGCTCCCTTTTATACCCTCCCGGGTCTAAATGATGCCCTGCCCGGGCTCCCTAAAACCCTGCCGGGCTAAAATAAGGGGGCCCTTTCCCTGGCTACCTAAAAACCCTGCCCTGGCTCCCCAATACCCACCTTTGGCAAAAATTAAGCCCTGCTCTGGCTACCTATATCCGCCCGGGCTACCTACCCCCCGGGCCTTGCTGCCTATACCCTGCCTGGTTTATATGATGCCCGCCCGGGGCTACCTATACCCGCCCTGGCACAAAAAACCCCCCCCTTTGGCTACCAAATACCCTCCCCGGGTTTATAAGATGCCCTCCCTGGCAACCTAAAAACCCGGGCCCTGGCTCCCCTAAACCCGCCAGGCCCAAATATTTTTAAACCCTGCCGGGTTTTAAAAAATCCCCCTCCCCCTGGTTTCCCTATCCCCCGGGCCCCCGGGCCCTCCCTATACCCTCCCCTGGCTAAAGGGTTTGCCCGGGCCCTGCTACCTATACCCTCCCCCTGGCTAAAATTATGCCCTCCCTGGTTTACCTTACCCTGCCTGGCTATAATGCCCGTCCGGGCTCCCTTTTAAAACCCTGCCCTGGTTATATATGCCCTCCCCCTGGTTACCTATCCCCTTTCCCTGGCTACCTAAACCCTGCCTTGCTCCCTATCCCCCTGCCGGCTAATGATGCCCTGCCCGGGCCCCCAAACCCCCTATACCCCCCCTGGCTACCTATACCCTGCCTGGTATATGAGGGCCCTTCCCTGGCTACCTATACCCCCCCCTGGCTGCCTAAAAACCCCCCTTGGGCGCCATAATACCCCCTGGCTACCTATACCCTGCCCTGGCAAACCTAAAACCCCTGCCCTTGGCTGCCTTTTAACCCTGCCCTGGCTCCCTATAAACCCCGGCTACCTTTTCCCCGGGGGCCCGGCGCCTAAAACCCTGCCCCTGGCGCCTATAATAGCCCGGGCTCCCTTTATACCCGGCCCCGGGGGCCCTGCCTAAACCCGCCCTGGCACCCCTAAATAGCCCTCCCTTTACCTATACACCCCTTTGGGCCCCAATACCCTTGCCCGCCTACCAAAATTTTCGCCCGCCTACCTTTTAACTCCCCCCGCCAACCAAATATACGCCCCTGCCTGCCCATATAGGAACCGCCCCGCCTCCCCTAAAATACGGGCCCGCCCTTCCCCTATATACTTTTCCCGCCTGCCATATACTGTCCCTGCCCTCCCTTTAAAATGCCCCCCTTGCCTGTTTTCTGTCCCTGCCCCCTTTGCAAACGTTCCTGCCTGCCTGCAAAAACTTTTTCCCGCCTACCTACAAACGGGCCCTCCCTCCCTACAAAAAACGGGGCCCCTCCCCTGCCTAATGGGTTCTACATTTTACATGCCACTTTTTCTGACATTTTTTAAATTTTTTAAATTTGGGGTTCTAACATCCCCTTTTTGGGGAAAATTGGAAAGAAAATGCGAAAAAAAGAGGAGTCTAAGATGAATTTTGGAAAATTTTCCCAACAGGGACAAAGGTGACCACTAAAGGGGAAACCTTGCATGCTGTACTGGACGGAAAAAAGAAAGGGAAAGGGGAACGCCTCATCGGGGAAAGACATCATGGGGGGTTTGGGCCAGAAGGAGAAGAAAAGGAGAAGAGAACAACTCCCCTCAAGATGACGTCTCCTGTGATCCCTACGTCAGGGAAAATTTACTTCGTGTTGAATCATTGGGTTTTATTCATGTGATTTTTGGGGACCTGACTACTGGTTTATGTGACTTTGGGGGGGTTTGTATTAAAGTTGGGGCTTTTGAGTGCACTGTGGGCTTGTCCCTGATTGTAAAATGCAAAAACCTGACTTTGTGATGAAAGGGGTTTTTCTGCACCACGTTCTTTCTTCTTTGTGTAGGGAGCTCCCCAACGGAGCAGTTTTTGGGGCATTTTTTGATGCTTTTTTTTGTGCAGAAAATTTTTGCACAATTTACTGCACGGGCCCTTTCTGCACAAAAAAAACCCCACCAAAAAAAAACATAAAAAAAAGCACCAAAAAAGCTCCGTGTTGGGAAAACACCCTATAGTGTAGTTTTTTTTAGAAATGGCCGGGGGAGAACAAGGGGCATTTTGTAAGCGAATATTTTATGTGGGCCCGGTGGGGGCCCTTTTTGCCATGGCCCGGGTTTTTTTTCCCCCCGGCCCTGGGTTGGAGGTGCCTCCCGTTACCCATGTTCTCCCCAGGGCTGCTCTAGGGAACCCGAGCGTTTTAAATCCGCGCAGTTTTTTGGGGCTGGGCAGGGGCCGGGGCAAAAGGGATTTTTGGGGCCCTAGGCGAGTAAAAGCCAATTGGGGGCCCCCCCCTCCCCTCACAAAAAATAACCCCCCCCCCCCCCACACACACACAAATTTCCCTCTCCCCCTGCCCAGGTCCGTCACTATTTTCTGCACATTCCAATAGCCCCCCCGTCCATCTCCTCAGCAGTCACTGCACAATGAAAATCACCGAAAATTTGCATTTTCAAAATCGCTCCCCTCCGTATGACAGTCAATACCCCTAAATAACATCACAAAAACCACCATACTGAACAAATCACCAACAAAGGGTTTGTTACAAAAAACACTCCAAAAAACCCAAAGACCCTAAACATTACACTTAAGGCCAAATAATTCTCCCAGCCCCTGACCGAACGCAACCCCCCACATGTGACACAACGTACAAGGCTCTGAAGACATATACCACCCAAAAAACAGTGCCCATATATGGTAGATACTTTTTTAAATTGGGCTCTGCAGAAATATAAGTGATTACCCAGTTACTTTTAGGACTCACCGAGACGTCTTTTCGATCACGTCTTTCATTTTCCCCTTTTTCTTCTCCATCCGTTCACACCTTATGCCAATTGCCCCCGGGCCAAGACTCGTCCCTGGTTTTTGGACAAAAAAACTTAGATTCCCCCTTTTCCGTAACCCCTTTAAAAAAGTAATAAGTCCCCTTAGTTCGACAGGTATATAGAATCCCTCTCAGTCAAGGTATAAGATATTGCCCCTTAGACAGAAAGGTATATAAAAAAGGGGCCCCCCTGGCAGGGTATATAGCAGGGCTCAGGCAAATTATCTAGGGTTCAGGCGGGGCGTAGGGGGGCTACGGGCAGCGAAGGGGGGGCTCAGGCAGGCGTAGGGCCAAAACAGGCTATGGGGCCACGGGCAGGCGAAAGGGGGCCACAGCGGGCGTATGGGGCTTGGGCAGGCGTATGGGGCTCAGGGCGGGCTATGGGGGCTCAGCAGGCTATGGGGGCACCAGGCAGCAAGGGGGCCACAGCAGGCATTTGGGCCACAGGCAGCCGTACGGGGGCACGGGGCAGGCGTAGGGGCCACAGGCGGGCGTAGGGACCTCAGCGGGCGTATGGGGTTTAGGCATTTTGGGGGGGGCCACAGGCAGGCGTATGGGCCACAGGCAGGGTATGGGGGCTCAGGCAGGCATATGGGGGCCCCACCAGGCATAAAGGGGCACCAGGCAGGCATTAAAGGGGGCCGCAGGCAGGTAATAGGCATACATGCCAACCCCCCCCGTTTTTGGGGGGGGGGTCCCGCATTTGGGGGGCCCCCCCCCCCCCCGCCCTCCCGGGGAGTTGGGCTGGCGGGGGGGTCCTTTAAATGACCGGGCCCCGGGAGTAATCCTGGTCGCTACTCTGGCCCCCCGGGTCCTTTCCCCACGGGGGGAAGGGGGCGCTGCCCCGCTCACCCCCCGGAACCCGCTGAGCGGGGAGGGGGCAGGAGGGAGCGCCCCCCTCCTGCCCCTCCCCCTTTAAATGCCGGCGCCGTTGTGCGCCATAAACACATTCACGTCACAGAGGAAGTGAGGGCCCGGCGCACTCACTTCCCCTGTGACGCTGAGGAGATCGGCGGACGGGCCGCTCTGCAAGCCGGGTCAGTAAGTGATTTTATTATTTTTTTTTTTAGTTTTTTTTGGGGACTTTTTGGCTACAAGGGGGGTCACCTGGGACAATGGGGGGTCTACCTGGGTAAAATGGGGGGCTACCTAGCTATAAAGGGGGCAATACCGGGGAAAAAGGGGCACACCTGGGTAACAATGGGGGGGCACTACCTGGCAACAGAGAGGGCAAACCTGGCAACAATGGGGGCACACCTGGCTTTTCAATGGGGGGGCACACCGGCTACAATGGGGGGGGACTACCTGGCAACAATTTGGGGGCACTACCCATAATGGAGGGACTACCTGGGTACTAAGGGGGCACTACCTGCTATAAAGGGGGCACTACCTGGGAAATAAAGGGGGGGGCTACCTGGCAAAAATGGAGGCACTACCAGGCTAAAAAATGGGGGCACTACCAGGCTAAAAAAGGGGGGATACCTGGCTCAGAGGGGGCACACCTTCAAACAAAGGGGGGATCAACTGGCAACAGAGGGGCACTACCTGGAAAAAAATGGGGGGATCTACCGGCCAACAGAGGGGGGACACCTGGCAAACAATGGGGCATCTACCTGGCAAACAAAGGGGGCACTACCAGGCAAACAATGGGGCAAATACCTGGGAAACAATGGGGGGCACACCTAGCTAACAAAGGGGGGGGATCTACCTGGCTACAAATTGGCTCTACCTGGCTACAGAGAGGGCATCTATTTGTACAAGGGGGGATCTACCCCCGTAAGGGCACTATCTGTTTTTGAGGCACTACCTGGCTAAAGGGCATCTACCTGCTTTTTCCTTTCCCGAGCCTTATGCAGTTAGGTTGAGTAGTTTTTGGGGTTTTTGAAGGGCTGGCATACCGTCAAATGGGCGTGCTACGCGCCCCGCCATAGTGTCTCCCTTTTTTCATTTTCAAAAATCGGGAACTATATTAAGGGGGGCCACAGGCGCATATGGGGGCCACAGGGGAGAATATAGGGGCCACAGGGGGCTTAAGGGGCCCCCGGCAGCATAGGGGCCGCAGGCAGGGATTTTAAAGGGGGCCGCAGGCAGGCATTATGGGGCCGCAGGGAGGCATTGGGGGGGCCCCAGGCAGGGTAGGGGGCCACAGGGACATTAAGGGGCCGCAGGGAGGCATTATGGGGGCCGCAGGGAGGCATTAAGGGCCGCAGGCGGATAAGGGGCCACAGCAGCGTATGGGGGCCACAGGCAAGCACTTAAAAACAACAACATTTAAAACTTACCCAATTCCCGTGGGGGCACCCCCTCTTCTGGGGCCCCCCCTTTTAGTGGCGGTCCTCGGGGGCTCCTCGGGCTGCCTGTGACGCGCTGTGGCCCGGGGGAGGCAGCGCGCGATGACATCACTCAAAGCCGCGGGCCCCTGAGGCGCCGGGGGGCCGGGCGGGTCCTCACGCTATGAGGACCCGGGGGCCCCCTGTGTCGGCCTGCGCTCACCGGGGGATCCAGCGACCTCCGGGGGAGCGGGCCCTCACTGCTGCGGGCAGTGGGGCGCTTGCCTCTGCCCGGAAACGGTCCCCAGAACCGCCCGGCCTTCAGGCCCACGGCAGCGGCCTGGAGCCCCGGGAGGGGGCGGGCCCTGGGCGGGCGCCCCTTAGGGGTAGGCTGAGGGTAGGGCCCCCAGGGGGGTCGCCTACCTTTTGGGCCCACCCCCTCCCAGCCCTGGGGCTGGGACACAAAACCCCTCTGCCGACGGCCTGCACCACCCACCAACTAAAAATTGGGTGGGGAGGTCGTTAAGGGGATAAGCACTTAGGGGGCACATGTATGAAAAAATTCAGTATCACTTTGTTTTCCCATACAAACCCAAACAGAAAGCATAAACCAATCAAGCACCCCTACATTTTTCCCAACACTAATGAAAAGAAAGGGGCGCTCTGATTTGGTTGCTAGGGATTCTGATTGTTGCATGCATTCCCGATTGGGTGCTAGGGCTCTGATTGGTTGCTATGCATTCTGATTGGTTGCTATGGGCAACAATGTGAGTTTTAGGGTATGTTCACACGGCTTATTTTGGGGAGCATTTCGCCACCTTTTTCTCAACGTACCGCGCTCTAATATGAGTGAAATGCACCCCATAATTACGGTAATCCACAGTTCTCATAGAGAACTATGGATTACACCTGTATTGTGCGTGCTGCGAGTAATACATGTCTATGGGGCCGGCGGGCTACTGCCCCCCTCCTCCCAGGCGTCGCGGGAGTATGCGCCGATCAGCGTGACTCCCGAACACCCGGCGTAATTGTGGGGCGTGCTGTACTCCCCGTAATTGAGCCGTGTGAACATACCCTTAGACCTAGACAGTTTTCATAGATGTGGCCCTTAGTGTCATAAAAAAGTTTCTTTGCTTTGGACAATCCATACTTGTAAAAAAGGTCTTTTAACAATAGGTTGATCACAAAGCGTCCCACCTCTGGGACCCTTAGCAATTAGCTGTAAATCTTGCAGTAAGTACAATTTCTCTGCAGCGCCACCATAGGAGAAATTGGGCATTACACAGAGCCCATTCTAATGAATGGGTTGTCTGTGTGATGCAGGACAGGTCAGATCCTGAGGAGGGCTCTTTGTAATCACTCTCCACTCCACCCAAAATATAAGGATCTTTAACAGAGGACATCTATCTATGAACTTTGAATTTTGTAATAATTATGTAAAATTGGGTGTTCCAAATTTGGAACCCTTTAAGATAACCCATCATTTGTAATAGTAAACTGACATGATTGTGAGTAATCTGTAAACTTGCATACAGAACACTGAAGATCTTAAAAGCCACATAACAAGCAGGTAATAAGGACAATAGTCCAATTCTAAACTCCGTTAAAATAGCAAACCAATATAAAAACTCTATAACCACAGCAATATCTGCAATGAAGGGGCTGATGCTTATGGCTGCATTATAACGCTATACAAGCTCTAAATTCTATGAAGATGTAATATAGATACCAGAGAAGTGTATTGGGCTGTACTGTACCTCTTAAAGAGAACCTGTCACATAGGTTATGCCCCCCTTGCTGAAGGCAGCACAAGCCTGCTGTTTCCAGCGCTGTGTCCCTTATTCTGTAAGATGCTGGAGTTTTTGAATATTTAGTGCTCAAATCTGCAGTTTTCTGCCATAAAAGTCATAAGTCATTTTTTCATACCCGCCCACCTGAGACTAGCCCCACCCACCTCAACTTATTAACCTATTACTTTGAATAGGTAGAAACATGTGAATAACTGCTAGTTGGGTGGGGCTAGTCTTTGGTGGGCAGGGCTAACACCTGCTCATGAATAAGATTTGAGCATTAAATGGTCTAAAACTACAGCATCTTATAGAAAAAGGGACACAGCACTGGAAACAGCAGGTTTGACACTGGCTTGTGCTGTCCTCAGCAAGGGGGGCATAATCTATGTGACAGGTTCCCTTTAAAGGGGTACTCTCACCACATTTAAAGGGGTTGTCCACTCCATAAGAAAATCTTACAGGCAATTCATGGAGCTCTATTAAACAAAAAAAAACCTTATACTTACTTCTTCCATTCCCGTATTCCAGTGTCACATCATCCTGGTCTTTTGTTTTTAGTTTTGTACCTCCTAACAGGGACGTCACCATTGCAGCTGCTGATTGGTGGCAGTGGTCACATGCCTCTCCTTACATCACCATTCAGAGCTGTTCTCTTTTGAATGGTCATGTAAGTAGAGGCCTGTGACTTCCCTGTTGAGAGGTACAAGAATGAAAACAGAAGACCGGGGAGATGCAGCGCTCGATGTGGTGACCAGAAGAAGGGAGTTTAAGTGTTTTTTTGTATTTAAATGGGGCCCCGCAAGCTGCTTGTAAGATTTTCTTACAAAGTAAATATGTAGCAAAGTTAAATAAAGACCATCAAAAATACCATAAAAAATAAATAAGATGCATAACTGGTGATTCCACATTAGTTTTGGCGTTTGGAATTTTTTTCTTCTATGGTGTTCAGCATAAGGGATAAATGATGTTACATTTTAATAGATCAGACTCTTTTGGCTGTAGCAATTCCAAATATGAGAAACTTTATTATTTTTTTCTTTTGCTTTAACTTTGAGTCCCCCGAGGGTACAGTCTAATGCAATGCATTAGTGTGTACAAAGAGGCAGGAATTAGTAAAACTGAAAACATGGCGGAGATGGAAGCCTTCCCAAAGTTTCCAGTTGCAATGTTAAGCGATTGGACGCCCGCGATCTCACCGTTTCTCATTGATTTAGACACCGCGGCCATCTTTGCCATGGCATCTAAGTGGTTAAACAGCGCAGGATGGCACCGACACCATCCTGCGCTGTAAGCAGCGGTTGTTAGCTGCAATTAGCAGCTAACACCCGGCAGCTATGTGTCCTGCTACAAAGCCTCTTACCGGCACTATGATGTACTCATACATCATATGTCGGTAAGAGATTAATAAATTTGTGCTACAATGGTATAAAACTGTACAACAAAGGTCATATCCTCTAAAGAGGATGGGCAACATGTATGAACGGGGCGACGCCAGTTTTCTGCCGTACTCTGAGCCCAAGAACTATTGTAGCCCTGTTCTAGAAGTAGAAGTAAGAACAGTCGTATGCCAAAACTTGGCACTAGACACAACACTTTCGGAAGTGTCAAAAATGCGCCAAAGTTTGGCACGAGACGGTCATACAGATCCATACCATGACTGAGACTAATTTTGTTGCATAACTCACTTTCATACACACTGTCGGATTGTACACTATTAAATACAGATGTAGAACGGCGTCAGACTCATACATGTGGCCAGATAAGTCCATATTTTCTGTGAAATAGTCATAGGTGGCTTTGTCTCCTGAAACATTGCAGGTGTGCCTGATGGACTGTCTCCAATCTATCTGCATGAACTTCTAATATGGAGTCATCTTGATCCGAAAATATGGATTTACCGCATTTGAGGATATGACCTCAGGTTTGAGACTTTGTTATACAGTTTCATATGGTTATATCAAACATTCAATGCCGCTTGTAGCTAGTCAGTCACCAGTTTGCTGCCTTGGTAAAGGGAAATCTTTCCAGCAACCCCTTCTTATGTCACTTCAAAAGACAGATATCTTCAAGGCATATAGAAAATTTTCATGTATCAAAACTTTACTTCATATTTCACAATAACATGGAATTGTGCAAAAACGCAAACATAATTTGAACAAAGTCTAAAAACCTGGTGCTGTATTCGTTGCACAGTGGAATACAGACAGTTACTTTCCTTTTTGAGAGTCCTCAATCTTTCTGTGGGGGCCACATACAGAGCGGATAGCACTGCACAGAAACATGTTGGGATTATTTGGTACCATGTGAGGGACAGTGTAGTGGTGAGTGTGTGATAGGGTTAGGATCCTGACGGGGTCGCCCTTTTCAGGGTGGTCAGTCTATATTTGAACTTTGTAGAACTTTATATGCCAAGTACATTTTTTTGTAGGGATATTTTTCTGTCTACCTATTTTTTACACTACTGTGCCCTCGGTGAAGCATATGTGTATTTTTTTTTGTTTTGATTATCTTGTGTATAATGTGTTTTGTATATACCTTTTAACAATAATGTATTAAACATTAAGTTTCACAGTATATATCCCCTTCTTTTGGTAAACTTGTATCTACACTCACCCTAGACTAGTCTGATATATGCTCCTAAGTGAGATTTTGTTTTAACATTAGGAATATAATCTTGACTAAATAAACCATTGGGTAGTCATCCATATTAACACCCCTTCACATTTATGACAATGGAAAATATTTAAGCTCCCTTCCTTTAAAGGGATATTCCTTTTTCAGTCATATATGGCAGATTGACAGGATAGGCCATAACTTTCCACCTCTGAAACCTGTACCCATCTTCACCATAGGTCCCACTGTGCCACAGAGGATGGAGAGGTGGACATTAATGCGTGGCATGCTCCATTTTCTTCTATGCGACTTCTGAAAAGGGCTAGAAACTTAGAAAAGGTAGTGACGCCTGGGGCACAACTTCACCCCAGACAGGAAGGGGGCGCAAGAAGACATGGAATTGACTAAATTTTTCATTGGGGGGACCATTTCCCCCATTTTTCCTGGGCATAAAATCCCTTTCTCAGTCCTGCTTCGAGACAGGGGCTGGAACTTCCCTTTGAAGCTTTTGTGGCCACCATTCTCCGTAGCACAGGAAACTAGAGAGGCCCATTCCCAATAAAGGTGAGGGTCCCAGAGACCCATACCTATCCGACAGTTATGGTACAGTGGGGAAAAGTATTTGATAGGCTGCTTATTTTGCAAGTTTGCCCCCCACAAACCCAAGGAAATTGAAATTTTTTTTGTAGGACAATTCAACTGTTGAGAGGGGCCCTTTAAAAAAACCCAGAAAACCATTGTATGATTTTAAAAAAAATTTAATTTTGCTTTTTATCGCTTGAAATGTATTTATACAAAAAAAACAAACTTAAAATTTGGTCTAAAACCCTTTGTTTGCAATTACAGAGGTCAATTTTTCTGTACTTTGAAAGGCAATACGCCCCAGGGTTTTTGGCCCACCCCTCCATTTAAATTTTCACAAGATCTTCTTTTTGGTTCTTTTGCTGGACTTTTTACTAACCCCAAAAAAAAGTAAATTTGGGTTGGGTTTGGGGGATCTAGGACCTTGAAAATTTTTTCAGAGCCACTCCTTTAGTTGCCCTGGCTGTGTGCGGGTCTTTTTCCCGCTGGAAGAAACCCCGCCCCAAACCTGTCCCTTTATTTCTTTTTGCCCGTTCCACGGCTTAAAATGGGCCGTATTTTTGGTCCTAATAGCGCCAAAGTGCCAAATCGGGCTGAAAAGGGCCCCGCATTTTGGAATCCACAGTTGTATAGAGAATAGGGTTATTTCCTCTGCCCGTCGCGAATCCCCGGGGGGGGAAAAATTGACTGGAAATTACGGGGCGTAATTACTTCTTGCAGTTAAGCCGTGTGAACATAGCCTTACTGAGGGAAGTTGTTGGCCAAAATTTCGTGATACATGGTTCATCCATCCTCCCTTCAATATGGTGCAGTTGTCCTGTTTCCTTTGTAGAAAAGGACCCCCAAAGTATGATGTTTCCCCTATGCTTCACGGTTGGGATGATGTTCTTGGGGTTGTACTCATCGCTCTTCTTCCTCCAAACACGACGAGTGGAGCTGATACCAAAAAATGATCATGCAGTTGGTCATTGGAGAACTTTGAATGGGCCCGGACATGTGCTGGCATGAGCAGGAGGATCTTACATGCCCTGCAGGATTTTAATCCATGACAGCGTAGTGTATTACTGAATAGAGCTGGGACTGTGGTCCCAGCTCTATTCAGGTCACTGACCAGGTCCTCCCATGTAGTTCTGGGCTGATTCCTGACCTTTCTCAGAATCATCCTTGCATCCCCACGAGGTGAGGTCTTGCATGGAGCCCCAGACCGAGGAAGATTGACAATCATCTTGTGTTTCTTTCATATACTTGCACCAACAGTTGTTGCCTTCTCACCAAGCTGCTTACCGAGCATCCTGTAGCGCATCCCAGCCTTGTGCAGGTCTACAATTTTATTCCCGGTGTCCTTAGACAGCTCTTTGGTCTTGGCCATGGAGAGATTGGAATATGATTGATTGTGTGGACAGGTGTCTTTAATACAGGTAACAAGTTAAAAAAAGTGCAATTGATACAGGTAATGAGTGAAGAGTAGGAGGGCTTCTTAGGGTGTTTTCACACACTGGGGCAGATTTATCAAAAGTGTCTTACTTTTAGACAGTGAAAAAGTTGGACTAGACATTTTTAAATAATTGCGCCACTTTTATCATAGTGTTGATAAATCTGGTGCAGGTTAGAACTGTCTAGTCTAACTTTGTACCACAATTAAGTTGTCTTACTTTCACACCAGAAACGCCGACAAAATCTGGGCGCATTTTGGGTCGCACTTAAGCCAGGCCCCTTTCGTCGGACGAGGCGCAGAAGCGTCTGAAACTGTCTAAACACATAGTAAATGTGGCGAAAAGCTGGTTTTCTGGCGCAAATCTAGCCAGAATTCTGGCGCAACTACCTTGATAAATCTGCCCCAATGTGTTTTGGTGCAATTTTGATGCGATTTTACTGTGATTTTTGTGCAGCAATGTACAGCATTAATTGCTGTGCCTTCCTGCACAAAAAACACATTAAAAAACGCATCAAAAACGCACTGTGTGAAAGCAGGCTTAAAGAAAAACTAACAGGTGATATGGATAATAAATAGATTTGCAAATTCTATAGTTCTATAAGGGTGATTAAATGTCTGCAGTTTTTAAAAGAACAGGTAAAATGTCTGACAAGCTTTTCTGTATGCAGTATATTTCCATCAAGTTGAGAACTACAAATTCATTTTTTGTTGTTTATCTCCTTCTCCCAAACTTTACTTTCATTTCTGTTATTCTGTGTCCTTGCTGTATCATTGCTGTTCACACACTTTGGGCTACATGTCCGAAAATTGGCATAGTTGCAGCAGTTTTTAGGCACATTAAATCAATGTAATGTGTGCATGGAAGTAGGATCATTTAAAAAATCTGGCGTCTGGTATACCTTGCATAGTAAACTTAGTGCACCTAAAAAGGCGCATTGCACAATTGAGGCGCATAACGTATCATTACTAGTGTATGTAATTTCAATGATCTCGTCACAAACTGATCCTCGGAGAAAAAAGCAGACAAAAGGCGCAATGCGCGTAACTTTTTTGAAGCGGGATAGTATTCCCGAGAAACGCGTTGCCCTGCACCTTTTATGCTACAATAAACCAACTTTAAATCAAATATTTGGGTTTTTTCTTCATTCCTGCTGGGGCACAAAGGGGAAACCTCTTTGAATTCTCGGGCTAATTTTTTGCATTTGATTTCCCCTGTTTGTGTTTAAACTAGGTATTTTTTTAAGGGGCACCGGAAGGGGGAATCCACGGGAAACCAAACCGCAACAAGGGCGAAAACCCACCCCCAGGGAGGGGAATCAAAGTAGGCCCCCTTTTTCCCACCAGAGCCCCCCGGGCAAATCGGGGAGGGACTTGCTGCGGGGAATTCACCGGGTCGCTTCCACGACTGACTTCTTGAAAATGGTGGCCAAGGGTGAGCGGGTAAAAGAATCGGGGAGGCATAGACGTATGGGGCCCGGGCATTGGTCAGGACTGGCGGAAAGGGGTTTTCATGGCCCAAAGGGACAAAAGGGCAAGAGGGTACGGACCCCAAAAAAATCAGGGCAAGAAAAGGGGGAACCCGCTTTTTTAAAGGTAGCTTTTGGGCCCTTTAAAGATCCGCAACCCATGTCGGGAAGGGGCAGGCAAAATAGGGGCAGTGCCCGGGGCCAAAAACCCAATTCCCATTGGCGCGGCCCCTTTTAAATTTAACGGGCCGACACCCCCGCGCCCCCTAGGGGGCCCGGGCGTGGGAAAGCTTCAGCAGGAAGTGGGCCCGGGTAATAACAGGGACCTGGCGGGCTAAACCGAGCGCGCCCACTCCCACAGGAAGTCGCGGCGCTGCTCGCCGGAGGGGGCACGGGGCACCTCGACCCAGGATGAGGGTGGGGCCGGGGGCACCTTTTGGCAGAAACCACCCCCCCCCCCCCTTGGCCCTCCCCCCCCTTTCTGGCCTAAAGGAATCCCCGAATAATACCCGGGAAACCTCCCCTTCGGGCCCGAACCCCTTCTAGTCAATGGGGAAAAAACCACTTCCCTCGACCGTCTTCATATCCAAATCTCCTTTACAGTAAAGACTTGGGGCATCAGCCACAGGAGTAGGGGGCCCAACCTTCGGAGAAACGATTCAAGATGACCGGTTTTTAGAAAAAGAACAAGGAAAAGGGGTTTGGGACCCCCCATAGTGGGGGGAAAGGCGGAATTTTTAGGGCCCCTTTTTTTTTTTTTTGGGTTTTTTTTCGTTTCAGCACCCGAACGGCCCAAGAAACAGGACCAAGCTTTTAGCTTGGGGGCCTTTAGCCGGGTAACCAGCCGACCAAAACCCCACTTTGTCACCTGGAGAAAAATCGGAAAAGGTCCTTCGTTTTCCCTTTTCGGGCTTGTAAACTTTGTACGGGAAGGCCCCGGGGTTAAAAGATTGGCATGTCTGGGTTTCCCCGATGGGGCCCTTTGGGCCTGGACCAACCCTCCATAGCTGGGGGCCTTGGGAAGGCCCCCAGAGAGAGAGAGGGGGGGGGCGGGGATTTTTGTTCTTTCGATGAAAAAGGGGGCGGCCCCGGAGTTTCCCGAGTCTAAAGATTTGTAGGAAAACTCGCCCGGGGAAAAACAAATAAAAAAACCAATCGTCCTAAAAACCACAGAGACAAAGGGGGCGGTAGCACCCCCAAGTTTTAAAACCCCTTCCCACTTGCCCTTAGACTGAGGATGGTAGGCCGAAGAAAACCACCCGGGAGTAGAGATTGGCTGTCTGTTCCCAGATGGCCGTTAGGTCCTGGCCCAACCCCGCCCCTGGCTGGGCCCAAAAGGGCCCGGGGTAGGGGGGGGGGGTGGGGGATGTCGCGGTAACAATGAAGAAGGGAGCCACCGGCAGTTTCCCGGTCTAAAGATTTTGTAGGAAAACTGGCCCAGGGTGAAAAAACTAGACCAACGTCCTGATTGCAGAGAGGGAAGGGCCCGCAGGTAGCGCCCAAATCTGATTAACCCCTTTCCATTTGCCTTTGGGACTGGGGTGGGGGCTAAAGAGAAACCCAGCTTCATTTGGAGGGGGCACATAGGAGCGCCAAAACCTAGAAAAAAAATTGGCCCCCCTGATCCGAAAAAATGGCTGGGGAAAGCCCATGTAGCGGGAAGATGGTAGAAAAAAACAGCTGGCAACGAGGTGCGAGGGTAGGCCGGCAGAGGGATAAAGTGAGACTTTTTGGAGAACCGTCCGTCCACCCAGATATGGGTTTTACTAGTGAAGGGGGGATCAGTGAAAAGTCAAGACATGGGCCCAAGGAAGGGGGAACGGAAAGGCTGAACAATTCTCCGGTTGAACGAGGCTATTGTTATGGGCAAAAAAAGAAATTACGCGGTACCAAATAAAATCCACGTTTCTTTTTTCCTAATTTTTTTGTGTTTTTTATGTTTTAGTTAAATTTTTTATTAGGGTGATGCCGAGAGGTGGGGGCGCCCCTTTTTGGGCGAGTGCCTATCTGGTAGGGGCTAGTTAGTGATAGCGATAGTGCTTTTTCTTTTATATGGTTATACTGGGCCAATGGGGAACGGGGTCTACTTGCAAGGCTTCAAAAACCCTGAGTTTTTTGACCACATTTTCCTCCCCTTATAGGGGGACTTTCCCCTGAAAGGTATTTTGGGACAATGTCTTTTTTGCTGTGTTAGCTAGACATGTCCCCTTGCTTTTTATTTAGGTTGATATACACGGGGACTTTATACAAACGTTTTTCATATTTGTATAGTGGCTAATGTGTGAGGCCATTTTTATATATAAGGATAATTTTTTTAATGATATCTATTTAAAGATTATTGTTTTAGGAATTTATGTTTTGATCTGTGAGACGTTTTTCTATATTCCTATTATTATCTCTATTTTATGTGAGTTGTTATTAAAAGCCAGGTAACCAAAACACAGCATGGCCAGGAAAAACCCTCAGTCAGCAAAGCCGACGCATTTCAGGTGAACATGTCACCCTTAATCATGGCATGTGTACTTGTTATGGGCTCAGGTGGCGCAGGCTTCCACGAACTCATGAACATATTGGGTCAGACCGAGCCACCAATAAAACCAGGATATAAGAGAGCAAGACTTCTGCAACCCTGGGTGCCCAGCCACACGAGAGCAATGACCCCACAACAATATCCTCTTGCATAGAGCTGGACGAACGTATGTCTTGCCGGGAGGAATTCATTGCAGGTCTACGGGCGCAGCAGAGATAAGCCGCTCAGGAGGGATAATGTGCCATGGAGCAGGTTCGGCCCGAATCACGTCAGAGGCACAGGAGAGGGCGTCGGCCTTGACATTTTTTTTCGCAGGGTGGAAATGAATTAGAACATTGAACCGGGAGAAGAAGAGGGTCCATCGAGCTTGGCGCGGGTTTAGTCGTTGGGCTGTCTGGAGATACAGCAGATTTTTATGGTCAGTGTAGATTTTGACTGGTTGACGAGCTCCCTCCAAGAGATAGCACCATTTGCCAAAGCCAGCTTGATGGCCAGTAATTCCCAGTCGCCAATAGAGCAGTTCCTTTCTGCGACAGAGAAGGTTTTGGAAAAAAATCCACGTGAGGGTCTTGCCTTTGGGCCCTTTATGAGTAAGCACAGCCCCAGCCCCCACCGAGGAGGCGTCGACCTCTAGAAAGAATGGTTTCTCCGTATCTGGCCAGGAGAGTACGAGTGCAGAGGCAAAGGCCGACTTTAACTTAGAAAAGGCCTCTTCTGCCGACGGCGGCCAGAGCTTTGGATTAGCATCCTTCTTGGTTAGCGCCACTATAGGTGATACCAGCGAGGAGAAATGTGGGATGAACTGTCTATAGTAATTGGCGAAACCCATAAAACTTTGTATGGCTCAGAGACCCACGGGTCGTGGCCACTGTAGAACGGCAGACAATTTTGCGGGGTCCATCTGCAGGAAATGATGTAGCCGAGGAATGGAAGACTTTTCTGATGGAACAGGAACATTTAGGGCTTGGCATAGAGGCAGTTAGCCCTTAAACGCTTGAGGACCTGTTGCACATGGACTTGATGGGACTCAAGATCGGCAGAGAACACCAGGATGTCATCCAGATAGATGACTACGCATGTGTACAGGAGATCCCTGAATATGTTGTTGACAAATTCTTGAAAGACGACAGGTGCATTGCAGAGTCCGAAGGGCATGACAAGATACTCGAAGTGCCCATCGCGGGTACTGAAGGCGCTCTTCCATTCATCACCCTTACGAATCCAAATGAGATTGTAATCCCCTCGCAGATCCAATTTAGAGAATATCTTGGCTCACCGAAGCCGGTCAAAGAGTTCCATGATCAAAGGCAGTGGGTAGCGGTTCTTCACGGTAATTTTGTTGAGCCCCCGGTAGTCAATGCAAGGACATAGGGAACCATCCTTCTTTGTTCTCGCTCCACCTCCTCCCCCCAGCCTCTCTCTGTTGGTGTCCCCCAGAGGTCAGTCATGGGTCCTTTACTCTTCTCTCTTTTCACTCTTGGCCTCGGTCAGCTCATAGCTTCACACGGCTTTCACTACCATCTATCTGCTGACGACACTCAACTCTACATCTCTGGCCCAGATGTTACCTCTCTTTCCCAGATCCCAGACCTTCTATGGTCCATATCCTCCTTCTTCTCCTCCCGTCTCCTAAAACTAAATGTGGAGAAAACTGAACTCATCATCTTTCCACCATCCCACTCCATCCCTCCAACTGATCTCTCTATCACTGTTAACGGCTACACTCTCTCACCAGCTTCACAAGTCCGTTGCCTTGGGGTAATCCTGGACTCCGCTCTGTCTTTCAAACCACACATCCAAACCCTCACCTCTGCCTGCCGCCTCCACCTGAAAAACATCTCTCGCATCCGCTCATTCCCCAACTACGACACTACAAAAATGCTGGTCCATGCCCTTGTCATCTCCCGCCTAGACTACTGCAACATTTTGCTTAGTGGCCTCCCATCCAACACTCTTGCTTCCCTTCAAACCATTCTCAACTCTGCTGCCCGTCTTATTCACCTCTCTCCTCGCTACTCCTCTGCCAATCCCTTCACTGGCTTCCCATTGCCCAGCAAATTCACTTCAAGCTACTAACCATGACCTACAAGGCTCTCCATAACCTCTCCTCTCCATGTATCTGCCCTAATCTCCAGATATCTCCCCTCACGCACTCTCCGCTCCTCACAGGACCTTCTTCTCTGCTCTCCTCTTATCAGCTCCTCACACAACCGTCTCCAAGACTTCTCCCGTGCTTCCCCCACACTCTGGAACTCACTGCCCCAACACATCAGACTCTCCTCCACCTTCACCAGCTTCAAAAGCAACCTGAAAACCCATTTCTTCAGGATTGCCTATAACCTACAATAACCCTGCTGCCACAGTACTACCCCAAACAAACATGTCTCCCAACACCTTCTGTCTCTTCCCTCCTCCTTGTAGATTGTAACCCCTTGTGGGCAGGGTCCTCTCTCCCTCTGTCGTGCCAATTGTAATTTATCATTTATCATTGTACTCGTTGACATTTGTTATATACGTAACCCCCTCGAATGTACAGCGCTATGGAATCAATGGTGCTTCAAAATATATAGTAAAAATAATAATAGGGCAATCTTAGGGGCGATGAGGAGGCAATGTCTCAGCTTGCTTCTCAGAGAAGACGTCTGCAAATTCTTGATATGGAGAGGGAAGGCCCGCCACAGGCTTAGACGGTACAGGAGGCGAAGCGGAAGGCACCGGGCGAGGTGCCACCAGACAGCGAGACTGACATTCTGGCCCACAACGCAAGACTTCGCCAGTCTGCCAATTGAGCAAGGGAGTGAAGTGGAATAGTGATAACTGTCATATGAATTGATAATTAAGGCAACCATTTTTAATTTACAGTCAGCCATTTAAATGAATCTGTAGATGCCTGTTTTCACTGTCATTTTAGGTTTGCAAAACAGATGATCTGAACCTTGATAAAACACACATACCAAGTTTATTCTGCTCAGTTCAAAGTACACTTGCACTAGATAAAAAGGTCATCGTGAATTATATATACATATTAGAGCCCACATTTAGGGAATCATATGCTTTTTATTCTAAATAAATGTAATATGTTGACTTTTAAATCATACGATGTACATAACCCCAAAAGAATGAGAGATACTGGGTCACCGTGTGCTCCAGTTGTACAACATCTGATCTGTGTCTAACGTCATTAGGGATTAATAATTTAAATTATGTGTTATTGCCAATTCTTGATGAGTTGGTCAGCCTATTCTAATGAGTAATGACGTTATCTGTTCTGATTGGTCTAAAATGTACATCCTATAAGATTTTGGCTTATCTGTGATTGGTTAGAAACGAACTCATCTCATCACCTAACCATATAAAAAGAGCTATGGAAGATTAATAAATTGTTCTTATCTGATTTGATCTAAGAATCCAGTGTACACTGTTTCTTTATTTTCGATCGTGGAAGAAAGGTTGATCTTGATAGGCAAAAGCTGCCGCAACATTTGGGGGCTCGTTCCGGGATATCTCACGCAAGAGGAGGAGACGGGTCACGTGTCTAGATGCATCTGGACGGGAGAATTGGACAGAGCGCACCAGGGTGAGGCTTCTTCCCCAGAGAAATCCATTTTCTCCTTTCCAGTTGTATCTAAAGACCTGTCACTGTCTTGTAGCAGATATCTTATCTCCATTCTTCCACGTATCACGTTAGTATTATAGTATTGTTTTACTTTTAAAGTAATTTTAAGAATACTGTGTGGAGTTTAGAGTGATAAGTTAATAAGTTAAGTTGATATTGTCATATTTGCTTAAGTAAACTGAATTATTGATTAGGTCTGTCTGTTTGTTATCTTTGTGTGTGTTTGTTTTTGTGATTTTTTACAGGTAATAGGCGCCTGCCATCATGTGGTGAGATAATTTAATGTCATATTAAGTAAATTTTATACAGATTTATAGATTTGTACAGATTGTGTTGTTATATAAGTATAAGTAAGTAATATATATTTTTCTTGATTTATGAATATTACCTCACTGTTAAGTATAATGGGTTTATCACCTTAAGGCTGAATCTTGAAGTTGTTGTGTTTTAACTATTAAGGTAAACTTGCCTCTCCATAAATCCCTGAAGGTTATATAGTGTGTAGAGAGTAAATAAGTGTAAATAAGTGTTCCGCTAAGTACGGGGTGCTCAGTGAAGAGTATATAGATAACTCTTTGTTGGCCTGACGAGGCCCATACTTTTCTCTAGTGAAAAAAGGACTTCAAGGGAATAATAGGGGATGTGGTATCTTTAAGAGAAGTTTGGAAACCCAGAAAACCCCAGATAGAGAACAAGTATGTTTTATATACTGATGAAAGTGATAAGAAGTCCTGTGAAGCAGATGCTAGGAGCATATGGTATAGATACAAACACTATATGGGAGGCATGGAGAGATGGTCTAGAATGGGAATGGTTATATCAAATAATTTTATACTGTGAAAATCCTGACAATAGGGAAATGTTGTTGAGATGGTTAAATGAAGTCAGATCTCAATCACACAATCACCAAACCACTACAACACCTGTAGCTATGGTAAACACTGCAGAAAGACAAAGGTTAATTAGCGATACAGATTGTGAGGATGATGATGAGCTTACATGTCTGTGGCATAAATTACTTCCCCAGTTATACAGGAACATTTCTGTAGCCATAGGACAGAATGACACTCGGAAGGCCCACACTCTTCACAATTACAATAAACACTCACAACAGTAGCCAGCAGTTCCACAGAACCAGTGGATCTATCATTGCCGGTATCTGATTTGATCTAAGAATCCAGTGTACACTGTTTCTTTATTTTCGATCGTGGAAGAAAGGTTGATCTTGATAGGCCAAAGCTGCCACAACAGGGAGCATGGCGCTGCAGCCACGGGAGTCCCAGAAGAAGGGACGAAGAAGACCGGGGTAAAACATAAAAGGCAAGTCTCTCCTTATGCAGTGCCCCCACTTGAAGGAACAGAGGTTCAGTACGGAACCGGACTGGATAACTGAGGATCTCCCCACTGACAGAGGAGATGACTAGAGGTTTTCCAAGCGGACCACGGGGAGGTTAAGCTGGGACACCAAGGCAGCATCCAAGAAATTTCCAGCCAACCCAGAGTCCAGGAAAGCAGAGGCTTGAACCCGGATACCTGACCCAGTGCCGAGTAGAACGGGTATGGTCAAACGAGGAGAGGCCTCTCCTACTTATCCTAGGTGCATGTGTTTCCCGAACGCTGAGGACAAAGTGGGCAGGATCTGCGGAAATGTTCAGGGCTGGCACAATAGAGACAAAGGTTCTCCTCACATCTTCGGGATAGCTCCTGAGAGGATAGGTGGGCTCTATCTAATTGCATGGCCTCCTCGGCAGCAGGTAGGGAGGGCAACTGTGACGGCCTTTGAAATACCGGGGCTAGACGAGGGAGGCGACAAGTTCTAGTCAGTTCTCGTTCCCGGTGGAGCTCTTCCTGACGTTCAGAGAAATGGATGTCGATCTGAGTGGCCAGGAAGATAAGGTCGCTCAGAGAAAATGGGAGGTCACGGGCAAACAGGGCATCTTTGACCCGGCTGGAGAGGCCCTTCTTGAAGGTGGCAGTCAATGCCGCTTCATTCTACGACAACTCCGAGGCCAAGGTGTGGAACTGCACCGCATATTCGCCTACCGAAGAGTCCCGTTGGCGTAAATTCAGCAAGGCGGTCTCGGCCGAAGAAGCCCAGGCAGGTTCCTCGAAGAAGCTATGGAATTCGGTGAGGTTGGTCGTCCCTGTTCCAGAGCGGGGTAGCCCAGGCTAGGGCTTTCCCGGAGAGAAGGCTGACCACAAACGGCACCTTCAACGTTTCGGTAGGAAACTGACTACCCATCAGTTCAATATGCAGAGAGCATTGGGTAATGAAGCCCCTGCAAACCTTGGCGTCCCCATCAAATTTTGACGGCATGGATAGATGAAGTCTTGGGCCAGCGGACGATGCGGTTGTGGTGGGTGCCGCGGGAACCGTGGGAGCCGGTTGCTGCTGCTGGGCGGCTAGGAGCTGCTGAATCATGGTGATGATCTGGTTGAGCTGCTGAGCTTGCTGGGCGATTTGCTGCGACTGCTGAGCCATGATGGTGGTAAGTTCAGTGACTCTTGGCAGTGGTACCTTGGCGGGATCCATGGCCGGATCTTACTGTCACGGGCAGCGGTAGTGGATGGCATAAGCCACGCCAGGGAACGGAATCTAAGTAGGTCCCGGTTTTCAGCAGAGCCCGCCGCAAAGTGGTATGGACTTGCTGCGGTGGGAGTCTACCAGGTCGTTTCCACTGACGTGACTTGCTTTCGATGGCAGCCAAGGATGAGCGTGGTACTGAATCGTGAGGTGTAGACGTAGTCAGGGACAGGCGGTAAGGTCAGGACAGGCGGCAGAGGTTTGTGGTCAAGGGACGGAAGCAAGACGGTACGGTACACAGGAATCACGGCAAGACAAGGAATGCTTTCTCAATAGGCTATTGGCACTAAAGATCCGGCAACCATGTCAGGAAAGGGCAGGCTTAAATAGGTGTAGCGACTGGCAAAACCCAATTACGCGCATCTCCGAACAGGAGACTGGAGCTTCGGCAGGAGCGTGGCCGGGTAAGTAAGCAGGGACCTGGCTGGCTGAGCAAGCGCGCCCACTGCCCGACATGCGGGCCGCGACGCCACTCGCCGGAGGGGCACAGGTGCGCCTGCGACCCGGGATAAGGGTTGCAGGGGCACCTGTGACAGTGTGTAATTCGCCTCAATAGGCGCATTGCATTATGGAGGAGCACATCGTATCATTGCTACTATATTTAATGCACCTTTTATAATGCGCCCTTTTTTTTACCCTTACAGTTTTTTTTATTGAAATATGGCATCATCAGTAAATCTATGTAGGTACACCACCATATTGGGTCTGGAGGTCTTGCTTTGTTATTTCGAGCCCAAACCAGAATGTTAATCGATGAAGGAGGGCATCTGCAGGGGGGGATCATTGGGATGAGGGGACTGATTGGGGAGTAAAAAGCTCGTTTTTGATAAAAAGGTTCGGGCCCAAAAGAAAATTAGCTTATTACCTCATTGGAAGAAAACCCGTGGATAGTTCGCCGGAGGGTTCCCAAAATGAAGGTAAAGCAGATTTTGAAAAATTTTTTAAGTAGAGACACCGTATAATGTATCCAATTGGCCGGATTTTTTTTTTGATTTTATTGTTCTGAAATAAATCAAATACCAGAGATTTTTGAGCAAAGAAAAAAAACGTAAAATGTATGACAAAAAAGGTGGTCCCCTTTAAAAAAAGATAGCCAAAAAAGTGGTCCTTTAGGTTACAATGGCCTGAGGATAAAAACTTACCTGAGGCATTTTATGTCAAATGGGGGTTTCAAAAACAAAGTCCCAATACGGGTCCCAAATATTTTCAGGGAAAACCCACAACGTGGCATAAGCCACGCCAGGGGGCGGGAAACTAAGTGGTCCCCGTTTTCACCCAAACCCGCCAAAGTGGTATATTCGCGGTGGGGGTCACCAGGGTTTCCCCTGACGTGACTTGCTTTCGAGGCAGCCCAAAGGGTGAGCGTGGACGAATCGTGAGGGGTAGAGTAGCAGGGACAGGCGGTAAGGTCAGGGGCAGGGGGCAGAGGGTTTTTGGGCAAGGGGGCGGAGCAAGACGGTACGTACACAGGAATCACGGCAAGACAAGGAATCTTCTCAATAGGCTATTGGAAATAAAGATCCGGCAAACCCTGTAGGAAGGGGCAGGGTTAAATAGGTCAGCGACTGGCCCAAAAACCCCAAATTTCGCCATCTCCCCAAAAGGAGACTGGAGCTTCGGCAGGGCTGGCGGGTAATAAGAGGGGGTGGCTGCTGAGCAAGGTGCCCACTGCCCGGATGCGGGCCGCGACGGGCCCCTCGGGAGGGGCACGGTGCGCCTGCGCCCGGGATAAAGGGTTGCAGGGGGACCTGGACAGTGTGTAATTCGCCTCATGGGGGCCCTTGATTATGGAGGAGACATGTATCATTTCTACTTATTTAATGCACCTTTTATAATGCGCCTTTTTTTGGTTTAATTAAAATTAATTTTATTGGAAATGGCGTAAAAAAGTTTTTCTTCCGCAAACTAAAAAAACTAGGCTCTTTTATATTGGGGCATTTGCCCTTTAGTCTTTAATGTATAAAAAATTGCTGCTTTTTTTTAGCTTTAAAGGCCATATTCGAAGCAAAGTTT
Organism: Phyllomedusa bahiana; assembly: GCA_025379985.1. Taxonomy (NCBI): domain Eukaryota; kingdom Metazoa; phylum Chordata; class Amphibia; order Anura; family Hylidae; genus Phyllomedusa; species Phyllomedusa bahiana. The sequence goes on along the minus strand of JAODAL010005701.1, from coordinate 90,974 downwards.
TGGCAATTTAAAAATAGAAAACAGGTAATGGGGCGTCATGCATATACTAAACCAAAAAATTTTAAAATAATAAAAGAATGTTTATTAAAAAACTAACCATTTTAAAAAGGGAATTTTTAATAGGGGATTTTAAAATTTTTGAAAAATAATGAAAAAGTTTTTCTTGTGTGATTATATTTTTCTTGTCCAAAAAAGATATACTATTGTTTTGCATATGGTACTCCTACAAACAAAGGTTATAAAAACTCTTGCCAAACTTTTAATAAAGGCGAGAAAGAAAGGCTGTACCAACATTTTGTAAATGTCTCTCATTCTTTTGACGACATATGTGCACATAATCGGTTTGGTAATTTTTTAATTTGGATACCGCACAACAAGGCGAAGAGGGCATTTATTCTCAGTCGGGAAACTATACTTCTTGTGGTTGGTAGGGGTTTAAACTTTCTTATTTTATGGAATAAAAAGCAAATTTTTTTTTAAAAATTTTCAAAAGGGAATTTTTTGGGATTTTTTTTAGATTCTTCTCTCACAGTTGAAGTGTACCTAAGATAAAAATTACAGACCTCTCCATTCTTTGTAGGTGGGAAAACTTGCAAAATTGCCAGTGTATCAAATGCTTATTTTTCCAACTGTATATCCTGGAGAAATGCTGTAAATGTTTAAAAAGAGAATAATACTTTAATTCTACTCGTAAAACACGATTTCCTGCTTTTTGGATTTGTCAGCTGTTGCAATTGGAGAATGCTCTGAGTATAGTGACCTGGGGCTTCTGTGCAGCAAAGTTTAGATCCCTGTTTAAGGGTCAATGGGTGGAAAACAAGGGGCCCACAAGACTCCTCTACTTAGAGTCCAACACCACATTCCTTAACCTAACGCTAAAGATGAAGTAGCTCAGAGATTCATATCCACTGCTAGATTCGGTTTCTGTCAAAACCATCCGATAAAAAATACTGCATTTTTTTCTGTTGCTTTTGAAGTCTTCTAGAGAAATACCTGAAAAATACTACAGATGCAGTATTTTTTTTTAAATGCATGCACTGCAAGAATGTCACAAACCAAAATTCTATCTATTTAGCCTGCAATAATTTACTATGGAGATTTGAAATCCAAGTTGCATAAAAATAAATAACATATATTTCACTCGGAAACCCAGGAAGCCAGGATGTGGATTATACTTATAAAATGCAATTTGTTCTCAATGCTCTAGATGTACAGTATATTCTGTAGAGCCACATTATTATGACCACTTCCTACTTTTGACATCGGCAGCACGTAGTTCATGAAGGAAATCACGTGTTGTGAGCTGGCTTGGTGGGTGTATAAGGGGTGTGATAGACTGTCTGCATAAATATCCCTTATAACTGTTATGGAAAAAAGCAGCAATTTATCGGACATGTAGAAAGAGATGATTATTGGCTTTTGGGCCAAAGATAGCAGTATTTCTGAAAACTGCACAGTCTGTGAACTGTTCATGTGCTGCTGTGGTAAAAGTGTAGTGTGAGCATAAAAATCACAGCATTGTGAATAAGTGATGTTGAAACTGCAGAGCATGGTCTGTCATTGATATGATAGGTGAATGTCGGCTATGAAGGTGCAAAAGGGCAGTAGATGCACTACCGTGGAGCAGCTCACCGCGAAAATGAACCAGGGGATGGCCAGAAGTGTGTTGTACACAGCAGTTCAGTGAACCCTACAGCATGTGGGGCTCTGGAGCAGAAGGAACTTCTGCAAATCAAGCTGCATCGGCAGAAAATTATTCAATTTTTATGGCAGTGTCAGAATTGGACCTCCAATCTTTTTAACCACAACAGTGATACTAGATATAAGGCCACAGTACTCACAATCAAGACAGAAACAAAATCCCTGACTAGAGAGAGGACAAAATGTACTAAAATATAACTTTTAATAATATTGTGTTAAAAATATGGCACTATACAATAACAATAATACTAAAAACCATTTACAAGAAAAAAAAACTGATAATAAACAATAACACAGGAGCTATAGGGCTAACTTAAATCCTATTAAACCCTAGGTAGCTAATTACAGCTTCCTATCACAGGATTGCCGCCCTCTACTGGAGTGTCAGAATTGGACCTCCACTGTTTAGCAGAGTTTTGTCTTTCCCGATAAGTCTTGTTTTCTGCGTGATCCACTCGATGAGTATTGGTGTGTCAGGTGAGTACCATCAGAGTACAAACACACTGCAACTAATGTTGGAAAAACAGAAGCTGGTTGAGTTCTGGTCTAGAGAATGTTTTGGTTGCATCTTCTGGGTCACTCATCCATGTGGAAGGCGCTTTCAACCGATCTGAGTATGAATCTATCCTTGCACATCTCGTACTCCCATACATGCTGATTGTGTTAACTGGGACAGATGGGATCTTCCAGCAAAACAACATGTCACACAGCTAGAAATGTCCAACATTGGTTGGAAGTGCATGACTGAGACACCCAAGTACTATGTTTAAGATCGTTTAGATCGAAATCATGATTAAGATCGTCTAGATCGAAACGTGTTGGTTGTTGCCTCCTCAACTACCTGTCTAGTTATGTTCATTTTTCGTTGATTTTTGCTATTTGCATGAAATAAAGTTTTTTTTGATACATTTAAAAGGATCTCAGTGCGGACTAACCTTCTTTGGAACATCCAAGTACTACCCTGGCCTCCTAATTCCCCAAACTTGAACCCAACTGAGCATGTGTCAGAGCCCCTGGATGGTGGTGTTGGCTCTATAGACCCTCTAGCAGCTGTGGGATACAGCCACCATAGCTCCAGATATCTGTGATCACCTACCAGGAACTTATTGTATCACTCATAGCCCATCTAGCTCCTGTGTTGCACATGATGGTTACTCTGTATATTAGCTGTTGGTCATAACAATGTGACTCAATTGTGCATTCTGTTTATATGTTTTCTTTCGAATTATATATAAAGCCTCCAAAAATTTGAAGAGGTAAGGACAATATCCAGAGTAGTTCAATCTCTAATATGTTCACTACTAGTACGACTGGAAAATCAGGGTTTCTTACCTTGTTTTATGGAGCTGTCCTTTGGATAAAATTGACAGAATACGTAGCTTGGGAAGTTCATGAGATGTTGCCAAATTGTATAATGCGTTGAATTGGAAAGACTTAGTGTTGAGAGGTTTGCAGTATTGGTCAGGTTGGTTACGGTTGATAGGCTCTCCTCTTCACCCTCATCATCCAGTAAATCTATGCTAGGTACACCATCCATATTGGAGTCTGGAGAGTCATTAGCTTTGTTACTTTCCATGCCCAAGCCAGAGATGTTAGATCGATGAAGAGAGACATCTGCAGGGGAGGACTCATTGGAGATGAGGGGACTGACTTGGGTGGTAACGCTCTGTTTTTGATAAATAGGTTCAGGCTCAAGAGAAGAATTAGATGTATTGATCTCATTGACGTCATTGGAAGTAAAACTGATAGATAGTTCTGCCGGAGGTTCAATAATGAAGGTAAAGCATGGATTTATGAAACAGATTGTTAAGTAGAGACACGCGAGATAATGTATCCAATTGGACCGGATTTTGTTTTTGACTTTCATTGTTCTGAAATAAATCAAATACACAGAGATTATGAGCAAAGAAAATAAACTGTACAAAGTGTATGACAAAAGAGGTGGTCCTCTAAAAGAAGATAGCCAATATAGTGGTCCTTTAGGTTACAATGGCCTGAGGATACAAAACTTACCTGAGGCATTGTATGTCAAGTGCGTGGTTTCAAGATACAATGTCCCAGATACGGATCCAACATATTATCAGGAACATTTTATTTGTTAAACCTTTGTATTAGTGATGTGCATGAAGTGAATGGGGGTCTATATCACCTCTCTACAGCATAGTGCGGTACTACATGTCCTGTACTGCTCTTACATGTGTTAGTGAGGATAATGCCGTTATTGGTGGTTTATAGCGCCTCTCTACAGTACAGTGAGGTACTACATGTCCTGTTCTACTCTTACATGTATTTGTGAGGTGCATGCAGTGATTGGCGGTCTAGCAGCACCTTTCTACAGTACAGTGTGGTACAAAATGTCCTGTACTGCTCTTACATGTATTAGTGAGGTGCATGCAATGATTGGCGGTCTAGTAGAGCCTCTCTACAGTACAGTGCGATACAACATGTCCTGTACTGCTCTTACATATATTAGTGCAGTACATGCAGGGATTGGCGGTCTATAGCACCTCTCTACAGTACAGTGCGGTACTACATGTCCTGTACTGCTCTTATATGTATTAGTGAGGTGCATGCAGTGATTGGTGGTCTAGTAGAGCCTCTCTACAGTACAGTGTGGTACAACATGTCCTGTACTGCTCTTACCTGTACTAGTGAGGTGCAGGCAGTGATTGGTGGCCTATAGCACCTCTCTACAGCACAGTGCGGTACTACATGTCCTGTACTGCTCTTACATGTATTAGTGAGGTGCATGTAGTGATTGGTGTCTAGTAGCGCCTCTCTACAGTGCAGTGCAATACTACATGTCCTGTAATGCTCTTAAATGTATTAGTGAGGTTCATGCAGTGATTGGCAGTCTATAGCACTTCTCTACAGTACAGTACAGTATATATATATATATATATATATATATATATATATATATATATATATATATATATACACACACAGTATCTCCCAAAAGTGTGTACACCCCTCTTATTTCTGTAAATATTGCATTATATCTCTTCATGGGACAACCCTGGGGTTTCAATTTTAAGTAGTCAGTGTACAGCTTTTATAACTTTGGGAAAATTTTTGATGTGCCCCTAAAATAACTCAAAAAAAAAACAAATCAAATGTCTAAACCCTTCTGGCAACCATAAAAAAAGTTACACCCCTAAGTGAGAAGGGAAACAAATTGTCCCCTAAGTTGAAAAATTTTTTTTGTTTTGGCCCATTATTTCCGGGCACTCCCTTTAAAGGGGATTGTGCCCAAATTTTTTTTTTTTGCAGAAATTTTGTGTGGGGGTTTTCTTTCATTTTTTAAATCCTTTTTTGCTGAAATTTTTGATTGTGGGGTCTGAAAAGGGAGGTTGTAAAAATTTCCCGTGTGTTTGGCTCGGGCCCCCCTCCAGGGGATAGCCCTTTTGCTCTTTTGAATTGCAGGGACAAAAAGGAAGCTGCAAAAAAGTAAACAATTCGGGGTAAGAACTTAAAGACCTTTTTCCCCTTGGTTAAAACTTAAAGTGAGATCCCCCCATCTCCACCCCCACCCCCCTCTGTGAGCCAGCTCTGCTCTATTTTTCTGCGGGGAAAAAGGGAAACCCCATGGCTGTGGAGTCAGGGGGGAAAGGCTAGGAACCTTTGCCCCAAGGGGGAACCAGAGAAAAAAGGGAAAGGAAAAAGTGTCCGACGTGTCCTTTTTCCCCTAATCGTGTTTCGTGTTTTTTTTGTCGAAAAGGGTTTTTTGCCCAATTAAAGTTTTTTTCTGCAAATTTTTGGGTTCTCTCGCTTTAAACTTTAAAAAATGTTTTTTTTTATAACGGATTTTGCCGCAAGAATTTTTTTTTTTTTAAGGGAAATTTTGGGCGCAAAAACCCCTTTATTTACAGATTTTGACACTAATAAAATTTTCTCGTTTCTGATGCTAAAAAATCCTTTTTTTTATGGTTTTTTGGTGCAAATAAATTTCTCTTGCTTTTTTGAATGCTGAAAATTTTTTTCTTTACAGTTTTTTGCCGCAAAAATTTCCTTTTTTGTTACGGTTTTTGAGGGAAAAATTCCCGGGTTTCTTACAGATCTTGACACTAACTCCGTTTCGGGGCGGTTTTTGACGGCAAAAACTCCGTTCGTTTGGGGTTTTAAACGCGAACTCCGTTGTTGGCCGCCGTTTTTGATGCTAAAACTCCATTTCACTATGGTTTTTGTTGCCAAAAACCCCTTTTTTTTCCCCCGCGATTTTGACGCAAAGGGCCCCGGGTTTCCCCGCGGTTTTTTTGATGCAAAATTTCCTTTTCTAAACTTTTATTTTTTTTGGGATTTTGCGCTAACTTGTTCCGCTGCAGTTTTGCCCCCCTAAAATCCGTTCGCTGCGGGTTTTTGCCCCCTAAATCCGTTTTTCTACGATTTTGACGGTAAAATCCCGTTTTTTTGGGAAATTTTTTTCCCCTAAACCCCCGTTCCCCTGGGGTTTTTTTAAAGGGCTAACCCCGTTACCCGGGGATTTTGACGAAAAACCCCCCCGTTTCCCCATGGATTTTGCGCTAAACCCCGTTTTCCCGGGACCCCGGAAATTTTAACACTAAACTCCGTTTCAAACGTGGTTTTTTGACGCAAAACCCCCTTTTCAAAAACTCTATTTCTTTGCGATTTTCCCCGTTTAAAACTCTGTTCGCGGGGCAAAATTTTCCCCCGGCTAAAATCCGTTCGCTTGCAGTTTTTCCGCTAAAATCCATTTGCTGAAAGGATTTTGACCCTAAACCCCGTTTCTTTGGGGTTTTTGGGGGGAGGGTTAAACCCGTTTTTTTTTGCAGTTTTTGCTGCAAAAACTCCGTTCGATGGATTTTTGGGTTGCAAAAATCCGTTCGCTGGGTTTTTTGACGCTAAATTTCCTTTTGCTGCGGATTTTCCGCAAAATCCATTTCTCTGGGTTTTTGATGCTAAACTACCCTGGGTTTTTTGCCCCCAAACCCCTTTTCCCAAAACCCTTATTTCTTTCGGATTTTTTTTTGCTAAACTTGTTGGTGAAAGTTTTTCCCGGGTTTTAAAATTTCCGTTTCTGAAGTTTTTTAAACCCTAAACTCGGGTTTCTTTGCAAAATTTTGCAGTAAACTCCTTTTTCTTTTAAATTTTGACGCTAAAACTCTTTTTCGCTGCTTTTTTTTGCCGGCAAAGGGTTTCTGTTCGCTGCGATTTTCCGGGCCTAAATTTTCCGTTTGCTGCAGTTTTTGACGGTAAACCCCGTTTTCTTTGCGTTTTTTCCCCAAAAACTTTTTTCGCTGGGGTTTTTTGGCCCGCCCCCCCTAAAACCCCGTCTCACCGTGGATTTTGCCCAAAAACTTTTTTTCCCCAAAGGGGTTTTTTGACCCCTAAACTCCGTTTCCCCGGGGTGGGGATTTTTACACTAAACTTTTTCCCACGGGGGGTTTTGACGCTAAAACCCGGTTTCAAATTTATTTTTTCAGTTTTTTGCGCTAAAACTCTTTTCGCTGAGATTTTCCCCACCCAAAAAAAATTCCTTTTTCGCTGCAGATTTTCCGCTAAAATCCTTTTTGCTGCGATTTTGACCCAAAACCTTTTGTTTCTTTGGGGTTTTTTGGGGGGGGTAAACCCCTTTTTTTTTGCAAAATTTTTGCCGCTAAATTTCCTTTTCCGGATGCAAATTTTTTGATGCTAAAACCCGTTCGCTGGGGGATTTTAAACCTAAACTCCTTTTTCGCGGGGCGGTTTTTTGACGCAAAAACTCCTTTTCTCTGCGGATTTTGATGCTAAACCCTTTTTTTGGGCGGCGGATTTTGCCGTTTTAAACCCTTTTTTAAACTCTATTTCTTTGCGGATTTTTTTGCTAAAATCTGTTCGCTGCGGGTTTTGCCGCAAAAAAACCTTTTTGCTGCAGTTTTTTGACCCTAAACTCTGTTTCTTTGGGAAATTTTGAAGAAAACTCCGTTTTTTTGTGGCTTTGCCCGCTAAACTCTATGTCGCTTTTTGGATTTTTTGGACGCAAAAAACCCCGTTCGTTTGCGAGATTTTGCGCTAAACCCTTTCCGTTAAATTTTGACGCTAAAATTCCGATTCGGGTCAAAACCAAACCGTATCTAACAAAAAGGCTTTGTTTTAAATTTTGCAATTTAATATGAAAAAAAGTATCGTGTTGGCGGGGGAAAATTTGATTTTCTGATGGGTCTCTTTTGCTTCTTTGGATCCTTTTTTTCCCGGAAATCTTTCCACAAAATTGACATCTTTTTCTTAATCCAAAAGTTTGCAGCGGGAGATCAATTTAAACTATGGGGAGTGAACCTGCGGAAACCCAACACGCATCCCTAAAACACGGGTAGCTGCATTTTTAACCAACACGGATTCCATAAATGCAATAATGTGCTGTACACCCCCTTTTTTGTAGGGGGTGGGTTAAAAACCCAATGGCTTTTTTTAGGGCAGATTAAAACCAAACTTCAAGAAAAGCAAAAAAATATCCCAAAAAAAAAAGGGCCCTTTTTTTTTTTAAACAGTTTTGACCGTCGGGGGGAAAAAAAAAAACTAAAGTTTTCTGAAATTTTTTTTGGGTTTTGGTTTTCGGTTGTTTTTTTTGGTCCACTGGGGAGGGAGGGGGACACAGCCAAATTGTTCAAAAATGGGAACTTGGACTAAAGATTAGTTCTTGGGGTCTATGGCCCTTTGGGCCCAAAACCTGGGATACCTGTGAGCGGGATGCAGAATTTACTGTGGCGTTCCCTTCTGCATATCCAGGGGTTGAAATAATTTTAAGGGGGGGGACACGGGCTTTTTGGATCTCTGTGAGCCCCAAAAAGTGTATCCAAAAAATGCAGGTCTTTAGGGATGCAAAGCGCACTGAGTTTTTGGGACCCGTGGGGGAGGGTCTTTTGGGGCCCAAAGGGAATTGACATGCCCCAACCCGGCCCCTTATTTTGGGGTTTATCCATGGCCAATTTCCCCAAACCCCCCCTTTTATACAACCCCCCCACCCCTTCTTCCCAAAAAAGACATAAAAACAGGGGTTGGGGAAAATTTTGGGCCCCAACAGCGGGCCCAATTGTTAACAAACGGGTAACAAAACAGAAATCCCCAAAAGTCCCAAAATGGGTCCCGGAAAAAACCCTTCAAATACCCATATTTCCCCCCATAACCACACTTGGGGCTGGGGCCCCCTTGGGAGCTTTTAATTTTCAAAAACCCCAGGGTTTGGGGCGAAACTCCCCCTTTTTTAAATTCCTGGGCCATTGCCCCCAAGGCCGTAAACCCCCCCCGGGGCTTCGGGGCCCACCACAAGCCCCCCTTCAGGCGGTTTAAAAATTTTATTGTCCATTTCCCCAAAGGACTCCCCCCCTGTGGGGGCCCCGCCCCTTCGCCAGACTGGTCACTCCCCAAACCGGGGCCAAGGGACCCTTTACTCCCCCACAAATTTGCCCCAACCCCCAAAGGCCCCAAAAACCCCCCGCGCCACTGTAACACCCCCTTCCCCCAAAAAACCGTTTCTCACCCCCAAATTTCCCCAAAAAACCAATAGGGGGGGTGGGGGTGGGACAGTTTGAAATGCCCCCCAAAAACGCGGGCCGGGGGGCCGCGGGATGCGGCCCTTTTTATTTCGGCCCCTTCCCAAAACGCCGAAGTTTTAGCCCCCCCCTTTGGACCCCGCCCAGGGCCCGGCCCCCGGGGGTAATTTGGGGCCCCCCACCAGGGCTGCCCCCCCTTGTCCGGCCCGGGCCTTTGGGAACCAAAAGCACGCCTATCTCTGGCTATCCATGAAAAATGTCCCCCAAACCCCCCCTTTATAAAAATTCCCCACCCCTTTTTTCCCCAAAAAGACACTGAAACAGGGGTTGGAAAATTTTGGAAACAGCAGCCCATTTTTTAACAAACAGGTAAAAAAACAAAAATACCCAAGTACAAAAGGGGTCCCGAAGAACCCTCAAATCCCCATTTTTCCCCCCAAAAACCACATTTGGGGCGGGTTCCTTGGAGCTGTGTTTTTAACAAACCTTGGTTGGCAAAAACTCCCCCCTTTTTTAAACTTCTAAACCCATTGCCCCCACCTTAAACCCCCCACGGCTTCAGGGCCCCACCAACCACCTCGGGCCGGGGGCTAACCTTTTTGGGTCCGCCCCCAAAGGATTTCCCCCTGTGGACCCCAAAACCTTCGCCGGGAATGGGTCACTCACCAACCGGGGGAACCCAAAAGGGGGAAACCTGACTCCCCCAAAAAATTTGCATCACCCCCAAACCCCCCCAAAAACCCGCCACAAGGCTAGCGCCCTTGTTTCCCTTTCAAACGCGCGCCCCCAACCATCCCAAGGCTCTATGGGTTTCCACCCCAAATACCTAATAGCCAAGATAAACCCGATGGGAAAAGTGCACCCACCCCGTCGCCAAACTCCTCCTCCTCCTCCTTTCTCTATGACCCCAAAAACCCCCCATTTAGCCACAAAAACGTTTTTGGGGAAAAACTGCCTGATTAATTTTAAATTCTGGGCTCGATTAATGCCCGGAAGGTTTTTCCGCGTCCCTTCCAAACGAAAACCCTAGGCCCAAAACCCCGAACCAAACCGTCGTCATCCCCCCTTTTAAAACGACCATAAACTAACAAGTATGCTGTATATCCCTAATTAAATCCCGAAGAGGCGCATCCCCAAACATTCCCCCCAATGGAAAGCCCCACTATGTGGGTGGCCCGGTCCCACCCCACGGGGGACATTTGAAAGTCCAACAGCTTTTTAAACCCCAGCCCATTCCACGTTTCCCAACCCAAAACGCATCTTTTTGGCGACCTTTTCCCGGTAAAACCGAGCTGACGACCATTTGGGACCAAAGGGTCCCGGGCTCTCTGGGCCCCCCAATGAAACGAACGGGTGCCCGTAAAATCCACCCCAGGAAACCCCCTAAAATTTGATTTTTTTTAAAAACCAAAAAAAGAAAACATATTTTAAACAGAAAAGGGGAAAAAGGGCCCCTTTTTCCCCCCAACCCCCTCCGGGGGTTTTTTTTTTTTTTTTTTCTAACTTTTAAATCCTCCCCCTTTTTTCCCCTTCTAAAAACTGGCCAAAATTGGGGGGGCGGGAATGTAAAAACCGGGTAGCGGCGGATCCCCATGCCCAAATTTTTGGGCGCACTCGGCCGGGAAATCCAGCCCCAACCAAAGCCCCCTTTTCCCCGGGGGGCGGGGCCCCTATCCTAAAAGAGTGTGGGCAAAATTGCTTCGGTTTTAAACCCCCAACCCCCCAAAGGGAAAACTTTCGAAAAAAACCCGCGAAAAATTGGAAACCGTGACAAAAGCTCCCAAATCCGTGTAAAACCCAGCAGTGGGCCGGGGGGAGCCCCCCCGCTGCCTAATAAATTTAAACCCAAAAATTGTACTGGGCAAAAAATGAGCGCCCCTGCCCCCCGCCCCCAGGGAAAAATCTTCCCCCCTGCCCACCCGGATCCGTTTTTAAACCGGGGGGGGATGTTGACTTGAAAGCCCCCCGGGGCGCATTTCCCATCCCCCTAAACAAAAAACCCCCCGGCCACTTTCCTCTTGGACAGCCCAGTTCCCCAATCCAAAGGGGCCCAAAAAAAGGGCCCAAAGGGAAAAAGGGCGGGGACAAAAGGGAGTAACCCCCACGGGCTAGAAAACAAATCCTGACAGCTTCCCCCCCTATTTTTCAAAAAGCTAAAAATACCAAGGGGCGACGCCTACCCACCCCTTTGCGGGCCCCCTTTTCTGAAAACCTCCCCAAACCCCGTTGTAAAAAGAATGTTTTTGTGACATCCCTAAGCCCCCGAGCTTTAAAACCCAAAAGGGCCCAAAGGCCCCGGATTTTGAATGGGGAAAACCTTGGAAAACCGACCTTTTCCCTATTGGGCCGGTGCCCGACGCAGCTAAACAACGCCGACCCATTTCCCTTCTGTGAAAAGTAAAGGGGGACCACTACTCAAACCCACTGTTTCCCACACGCCCTTTGATGCCGGGTTAGGCCCCCCCTTTTCCTTTTGTTTGCACGTTGGAAAAAAAGGGTTTTGCGGAATCAAGACCCCCCGGTCCCCCAAATTTCCCTGGGGGCATTTCAACCCACTTCCGCCGATCCCGGAGCCATTTCCCCGGAAGCAAATCCAGCTGAAAAACGAGAAAAAACATGGGCTAGGTCATTTTTAAACCCCCGGGGAACTTTGTTTTCGCCACAATCCAAATATTAAAGCTCCAAAACCTTAACCCCAAATGATGCCAAAAAACAATCCCGGGAGGAGAAGAGGCCGATCCCCGGCTTTAAAATTCCCCTGAATTTACATTTCATATTACCCAAAATTTAAAACCCGGATCTTCTTGTTCCCAAAAATTTTTTCGCCCCAATTTAAACCGGCCTTTTTAAATTTCGGGAAAAATTTCCCAAAATGCAAGTTCCAAAACCCACCCCCCGGGGTTCCCCCCGGGGACCCCGGGCCACCGCCCCTGCCCCAACCTTTCCCCCCCTTGGGCCAGAAAGCCCCAAAACCCCTCCCCCCGCTCCCCCGTTTGACATTTAAAAGGCCCTTCCAACCCTTGCTTTAAAGAAACCCCCCAAATTCCAAAATAATAGACGCCCATTAAAACCTTTCCCAAAAAAGGAATGCCCCCCCTCAAATCCTGCTTCATCCCCCCCCTCACCCAAATTTAAAAAATGATGCGGGGGCCTAAAACCCCTTGCCGTTGCCCCCCCAGTCCCCGGGGGGGAAAATACCCTCCCCATGGGAAAAAAATTAAAGGGGGGGCAGGGCCCAAAAATTCAGCTTCCCCAAAAAAGGGTTTGGGCAGTCCCTCGCGTAAATTTTCCTGCCCCCCAAAATTTTTTTCCTATCTCCCGGGCCGCAAAACCCCCCAGCTTGTTTTCCCGGGAAAAGCTGCATTTCATGAAAAGGAATCAATCCTAATCCCCGGGAAAAATTGATAACCGGGGTTGGGCCCCCGGGTTTGTCAGGGGCCGGGGAACCCAAAAATGCCCGGGCCATCCTTTGCATTGATGCCAACAGCGACCCCTTTCCTCTAAGCCCGGGGGGCCAATGAAAGGAAAAAAATCATCCAGATAGTGGATGACGAAGGAAACCCCGGAAAATTCCCCGTACCACCCTTCAAGGAAAGAGCAAAAAAACCCTTCAAAAAAAAAGCATGTTTATCAGCACCCCCATGGGGTTTAACACCAACCCAACAAAAAATCCCCCCCTCCCAAAAACAACCCAAAAGCGCGCACTTCGTGGAGGGTACGGCAACACCCCGAAAGGGGGATTCGATACCCTTTTCTTGGCCAAAAAAACCCCAAAGGGACCATATTTTCCTGACCCGGGCCAGAGAGCGGGCCCTTCGAACGACGTATAACCACCGAGAAAAAGTTGGGGAAATCGTCCCTCATTGCCCCGAAAAAACCCCTTGGGGAATGAAAATTATGAATCACCCTTTAAACCTTATTAGGCTCCTTTTTAGGGACCCCCCCCAAAAGGGGAAAAAACCCCAAAAAATTTCAAAATGGCGGGGATCCAAAGGGGGCCCCCGGCCATCCGCCCAGCGCGACTTCCTTGCTTAATTTTTTCAGTCACCCCCCCCCGGGTGTAACCGTCCCGGACCGCAGGTTCCTCGTTGAGAATGGAATGCATGACCCGGAAGCCGGAATTCAAAAAAACCTCACAAAAACCCCCCTCTTGAAAAAAAACCCCCCGCCCCCAAACCTTATGGGGGTTTCCCTATTTTGGGAAGGGGAACCATCGCGTGGATGTTAAACCGGGGGTCGCACCCTTGAGAACACTAGCTCCCCCCCCCTTTTTCCCTTTTGCTTTGCATCCGCCCGCACCAGGGGATCTCCCCTCAAAAACGGAGCAGACGGCTTTTTAAAGGGCGACAGCCTGCCCCCGAAACGCAGGGTTGTCGTTAAATTTGGCCAGCGGGCCCGGGCTTTAGATCCCCCCGGGGAAAACCCGGGCCCGCCAAATGACCCGGTACCCCCTGCTGCCCGGAGCTCCCCAAGGTCCTCCCGGGAAAGGGGCCCTGACCAAAAACGGTAAAAGGGAACCAAAACTCGAAACCCATAATCCGATGTCCTTATGACCCCAATGGGTATTGAAGGCGTACTTTTTCCCGTGCCCGAAATTGTCGTCGGGGAGCCTTTCCTGCCCCCCTTAAACCCCGGGCGCCCCCCCAAAGGAAGCCCCTTTATGGGAAAAATAATGCTGAACAGTGTTTCCGGGGGATTTTTTTCCAATGACGCTTGCCAAAAGGGCAAACGCCTGAAAGCCTATTGTGAAGGTCTGCGGAAAATTAACCCGCCACCTTTGTTTTTTTTTCCCTCCTCTTTTTTACTTTAAATCGCTTTTTTCCTTTTGCGGGTTAAATTTCTGGGAGGGGGAGGGGGGAAAAAGATCCCCGGAGAAAACTCGTTTCCATATCTTCTCCTTAACCTCCTTCTTTCAAATGTGCACCTAATGGACCCTCAAAAACATAGTAGCCCCCCCCTTTTTCCCTTTTATCATCTAAGCAAACCCCAACCCCCCATGGGGGGTCCTGTTTCGGTTTGTCCCCGAAAAGTCCCCTTTTTTTCCCTGTCCACCACCCCTTTCCCCAGTGCCCCCCCAGGGGGTTTAAAGGAAGAGGGCCCCCCGAAGATCCCACCGTCGAACCCCAACCCGGGACACCGGGGGAAGGCCCCCCCGGTCCACTGGGCCCCTGAAACCGAAAAAATACCCCCTTTAAAACTCCCTGCCAATTTTTGGCCAAGTCAAAAACCCCCCCAACCGTCCAAAGCAAAATTCCCCGCCGATCCCCGTGAAAAAAACCCCCGGGAGGGAGACATACACACATGGGAAGACGGACTCCCCAGGGGGCCCCGGGGAGCTGTGTTCCCCCAGCCGCGGGGGGCCCCAAATCTGAAAGACGGTGGGGCCCGGTTCGGTTTTCACCCGCTGTTTCCCAAATTTTTGGCGCTTTGCCAACCTCGGGAAGGAGCGGGGCTCCGGAAAAGGATGGCCTAACCGACCAAAAGCCGGTCACCCCTTTTTCCCCTCGACGGGGGCCCCCCAAGTGGCCCCCCTTAAGCGATATCCCGGATTTTCCCCCCGGGCCCGCCGACCACCAATTTCAGCACCTGATTGGGCCACATATTGCGTCCTGCTGTAATTTCATCCTTTTTCCACATCCCGACCCGATCCCGGCGGGCCCCACGCCGGGGCTCTTGCCCCAGAGGGCCCGCCGGGGCCCGCTGTATCGACGACAAAAACCCAAACAGTAAAACACCCCCTCCGAATTGAGGGGGGCGCCCGCTGCGCTCCGCTGTTTTTAAAACCCCTTTTGACGGGAATTTTCCTCCCGGGGCCCAAAACCGCGCGAGACCCCCAGCCCCAAAAAGAGCCCCGCACCCCGGCCCACCGGGGGCCCCAAAGGGGGGCCCCGAGGGCGTGGGGGGGAAACCGGGGGGGTTAAACCAGGGCTAAGGGGCTCCGGAGGGGGGGTCCGGGGGCCTGGAAAGAACCCCCGGCCCAGACCCCCAAAACTGGGGGGGAAAGAGGCCTCCAAGCAGAAACCGCAAAATCCCACACTCCCCCCCCCAGTGCGCCCGAACCTGCGCCGGGAACCAGGGGGCCCGGGTTTCCCCTTCCCGCCCCCCGGGGGAGCTGCGCCACACCCTTCCAAAAGCTGCCAGGTCAGACATTTTTAACCGTATGTTTGCAGGGTTGGGTTGGGACGTTTGAAAGGGCCCCACAAACGCCCCTGGCCCGCGGCGGGGGTTGGGGGCCTTTTTTTATGGGCCCCCTCCCCCCACCCCGAAACCCGTTTAGTTTCCGCCCCCTTTGACCCCCCCCCCCCGGGCCCGGGCGCCCCGGGGTAGTGGGGCTCCCACCGGGGCGGGCCCCACATGCCCCGGCCGGCCCCCCTTGTCATTATGGAAAAGGACCCAAAAGGGAAGCAGTGGGGGCCCGCAATCAGAGGATCACTGTCTTGAGCGTCGTGCGTTTTTTCAAAATTAAACTGAAAATGTATAACCCAAAACTGCTATTTATTAGATAAAGTTTGGCCCTGCGGGGGGAATGACAGACCAAAATCCAAAAGCGTATGAAACCCCGGGAGCCCAAAGGCCCCAAAGTGAAAGACCCTAAAGGGTAATCACAATCTCACTCTGATTTTTCCCCTTTTTCAGCTATGGATACATAGAAACTGGGTTTTGGTTTCCCATTTCCACCGGGCAAAATGGGAAAATCTAAATCCACCCCCCCCCTCCTTAGGGGAAACACGGGGGAAGGGTGGGGGCTTGTGAGGTACCACCAAAACCAGCCAATTTACGGGAAGACATAGTTCAAAAATCTTTGTACATGAGAAAAACCTTTTTTCTTGGTTTGTGCTCCCTCTGGGGGCAAAGGGAGGGGGAAAAAACCCTTGAAAATTTTTTATGCATTTTTTATATTTCCCACAAATTGAAATAAAATAAAAAAAAATTTTAAAAAAATGAAAAAAAAAAAATAAAACACATAATATTTCATAAAAAAAAAAATTGTGATGACAGTTTCCCCTTTAATTTCTTTTGGGGCATTGGGGTCACAAAGTGTTTTCCCAGGTTGCAGCCACGGGGAATCCTTTTCCCCTCCATGACGAAAATCACGGGGGGCAGCTTGGGGGTTTCTGGGGAAATGTGGCCCCCCCCCCCCGAAACCACCACCACCAAAACCCCACCCCACCCCCTCCCTTTAAACCCCCTTGCAGCAATGCCGGAAAGAACAACTTTTATTTTAAAAGGGGACAATCTCTGGATATGAGCTAAACACGTGCACTAAATTTTTTGGCCGACCTTTGGGGGGGGGGGAAACCGGTCTGGTGGAACGGTTTTTTAAAAACCATTTTATGGTTTTTGGGCCCCCCGGCTGTGGTCAGTGTCAGGGTGTTGGCAATCTTCTTATAGCCTAGGCCATCTTTATGTAGAAAGAGCATAAAGCGCATCAAGCAAAATGGAACCAGCAGCATATGCAAAAAGTGCTGATATTTATTAATCCATTAGTGTAGAGGGTACACAAAAGTAGGATAAAACCAACACGTTTTGGGCATTAAACTGCGCCCTTGTTCACGGTTATTACACATCTCTTTAACAAACACATTAAATAGGGAAAGGCAAATAGGGGCGGTACCTTCTAAGTCGTGTCATTTACCCTGCCTCACTTCACTTTAAAAACACATATTCTAAAACCAGTGTTCGGGAGTATTTAAAATACAAGTAATTAAAATAGTATTTAAAATATTTGTCAGGTATTTGTATTTTGTAATCAAAATACTTTTTTATTCAGTATTTTGTATTTGTAATTAAAATACTTTTAGGAAGTATTTTAAGTATTTTAATTATTTTTCTAAATTCAAAACAAATGTTTTTAATTTAAATAACCCGCCTCACCGCACTTAAAAAAAAAAACAAAAAGCGCGAGTCACGTCATCACTCTCGTTTCTGGGTGCAAGGTGCGATGAGAGGAGGGAAAAAATTCCAGCCCGTTCCAGAAAACGAAAGTCCCCCTTGTAGTGAAGCGTGATTTATTTTTAGTTTTTAAAATCACCGATCGCGTAATCCATTCTGTAAAACTACCCTATATACTCGAGTATAAGCGACCCGATATAAGCCGAGGCCCCAAAATTTTACCACAAAAAACGGGGGAAAACGATTGTCTCGAGAAATAAGCCGAGGGGGGAAATCCACCATTGCAGATAAAAAGTCTGATCATTTTGCATTAAGCTTAGTAACTCCATGGGGCCTCAAAGTGATAAGCATTTTAACCCCATCATGTCCCTCACATTAACCCCTTAAGCCGAACGCCTGAAAAGTAGTTAATGACCAGAACATTTTTTTAGTTTTTGCCTCCTCACGTTTCAACAGTTGTAACTTTTTTATTTTTTTTTTCAATGACGCAGTTGTATGAGGCCTCATTTTATTCGAGCAAGTTGTACTTTATTGGGGAATAGTTTAAAGTTCACTTATAAATAATTGCAGTATTTTTTTTTTTAAACATTTTTTTTTCTTTTAATTTTTTTTTACACCATTCACATTTCACACTTAATAACTTGCTAGATTAATTCTACAGGTTATTACGGTTGTGTGGATACCAAATATGTGGGAGGTTTTTTTGTGCGTGTAATTTATGCACAAATTATTTTTATTAAATATTTTTTTTTATTTTTTTTCTTTATTTTTTTTATTCTTTTTTTTTACACTTTTTTTTTTACTCCCATGAAGGGAGAACTGTTTAACAATTTTTTTTACATTTTTTTTTAACACTTCATAATGTAAATTTTTGCCTATTCATATATGCTAAATACATTTTTAATCTGTGTCAGTCTGACACAGGCAGTGATCTGGACAGGACACAGTGCGTCCTGGTCACTGGCTGGATACACAGACAGCTCTGGGGCCACTCGAGGTCCCGCTGTCTGACTGTGCAGCCGTTCCCCGGGCTCTGTCGGGTCACCGGGTGTTCAGATCACCCGACAGAGCAGGGGAACCCTTTGATTGCGCTGCGGTAATGCACCGCCGCCAATCAAAAAGGGTTAAAGCAATTTGGGGGGCGGAGGTTTCCTCCGCACCCAGTGCTCCAGGGGATGCTCTGGGATCGGGGCTGCAGCGACGTCCTAAAGTCGGCGGGCAGTCGTTAAGGAGTTAACTCCCTGTGTGGGCCCCAAATAAGAGTTACTGATAGTGGGGAGAATGGAGGTATAATTAGGTATCTTCATAATTAAGGTCCTTTATTATTACCCCCATGTGCTCACATATTAGTAACCCTTATATAGGGCACACAGGGGTTAATAAGAGGGACATGATGGGGTTAACTGCTATTAATTTTGAAGCACATGGAGTTACTGAAACTAAATTAATATCCCCAAAAAGCCTGACATTTGTAGGCATAGTAACTAAAGGAAGGTACCTTTATGTTCCCCTTTACTGTAGCATCCTCTCCTCCATGTGACAGACATCTTCTATAGGAGTCGGACACAATGAATCCTGGCCACTGACATATCTGCAGGGTAGATGCTAATCCTAGGGGGCTAAAGGACCTCCGATCCTTTTTTTGTTTTTATTAAATTTTTTGTTTACATTTTTCAAGTATTTTAGTATTTGGAAAAATACTTTTGAAGTAGTATTTAGTATTTGTATTTAAAATACTTCGGGATTAAAGTATTTAGCATTTGTATTTAAAATACTTCAGTCATGAGTATTTTATATTTAAAATACTTTCCTAAAGTATTTTCCCGAACACTGTCTAAAACCACATAACCTACATTACATTATTTATACATCTCTTAAATGTATTAGTGCAGTGCATGCAGTGATTGGCAGTCTATAGCGCCTCTCTACAGTACAGTGCGGTACTACATGTCCTGTAACTGCTCTTACATGTATTAGTGAGGTGTATACAGTGATTGGGTATCTAGCAGCGCCTCTCTACAGTACAATGCAGTACTACATATCCTGTACTGCTCTTATATGTATTAGTGAGGTGTATGCAGTCTATGCAGTGATTGGTGGTCTATCTAGTAGCACCTCTGTACAGTACAGTGTGGTAGTACATGTCCTGTACTGCTCTTACATGTATTAGTGAGGTGCATGCAGTGATTGGTGGTCTAGTAGTGCCTCTCTACATTACAGTGTGGTACTACATGTCCTGTACTGCTCTTACATGTATTAGTGAGGTACATGCAGTGATTGGTGGTCTATACATTACATTATTTATACATCTAGTTAGGGATATATATTTCAGGATGCTAATACGGTGAGCACATTTATCCTAATATAAAGTTTGACTTTACATCTTTATGTAGCACAACAATTCTTTTTCCGATCCTTAGACAGTTCTTTGCCAAGAGGCACCATGTTGAACTTCCAGTGACCAGTATGAGAAAGTATGAGAGCAATAACACCAAATTTAACACACCTGATCCCCACTCACACCTGAGACCTTGTTATACTAACAAATCCCATGACAGCATGGAGGAAGAATGGCAAATTGGGCACAAATTTTTCATTTTCACTTAGGGGTGTACTCACTTTTGTTGCCACTGGTTTACACAATGATGGCTGTGTGTTAAATTGTTTTGAGCTGTACACTGACTACTTTACATTGTATCAAAGTGTCAGATCAGTGTTGTCCCATGAAAAGATATAATGCAATGTTTAGAAAAATATGAGGGGTGTACTCACTTTTGTGAGATACTGTATATAGTCTTGCTCGAAAAAGGCCCTGTATGGATTGACACTGGTTCAAACGAACATGTAAAAAAAATTAAGGTTCTAGACAGCTCTAACCCCATTTTTTTCATGAATTATGGGGTTTTATGGTGTTTTAAAGGGGTTGTCTCACTACATTGAGTCGTCCTGTTTGCTTGGTTTCATTTTGAATTCAGGGACATGTTTACTGGCTTCCACTAGGCTGCAGTAGAAGCCAGGTCTGTAGCTATAGCAACCAGTGCTGGCAGCCTATCAGGAAAGATCAAACAGGTCTGTAGCTATAGCAACCATTGCTGGCAGCCTATCATGAGAGAGTAAACAGGTCTGTAACTATAACGACCTGTGGAGCTGATGCAGCCCATACAAGAGGGGATATCTCAGAATAGGTAAGATACTGTTAATGAACACATATTGCAAAATGACTTGTTTTTGCAAGATTTTTAACATAAAAAGCAATCCTTGTAGTGAGACAACCCCTTTAAGGATTAATTCCTGTTTCAGAGTTGCTCCTGGCCTCACATTGCTCCTGCCGTGACTTCACTTCCATTACACTCATAAGACATCACTTCTGGTTTCCTTGTTAAGGAACGCAGAAGTGACTTTGGATATGACATCGGATGTCATGAGTTGTATCCAATGTTACTTCTGGCTCCCAAAACTAAGGGAACCTAGGAAAATCAATAGTGACAACATATGTCATACCAAAGGTGACGCTACAGCAGGGGAAATCTGGGGCTTGGAGCAACATGGCCCCTGGAGTGATGCTGAAAGGTAAGTTAACCCTAAAAACCCTACTTCTAAACCCAATTTGGAGTCAAGGTTATGGTTGATCTTTTGTTGATTTTCACCAAAACTTGATTCTGGCCTACCAAATCCAAAGCACAACACTATATATGTGTGTATATGTATATAGGCCACAGGTCCTCTTTAAAGAGAACCTGTCACATAGATTATGCCCCCCTTGCTGAGGACAGCACAAGGTAGTGTCAGATCTGCTGTTTCCAGCACTGTGTCCCTTATTCTGTAAGATGCTGCAGTTTTAGAGCATTTAATGCTCAAATGTGCAGTTTTCAGTCAGAAAAGAGTCATAAAAAGAGTCAGTTTTTTTCATGCCTCGCCCTCATGAGGCTAGCCCCGCCCAACTCAACTGATAAACCTATTACTTTGAATAGGTAGAAACATGTGAATAACTGTCAGTGGGCGGGGCTATCCTTTGGTGGGCGGGGCTAACACCTGCTCATGAATAAGATTTCAGCATTGAATGCTCTAAAACTGCTGCATCTTACAGAATAAGGGACACAGTGCTGGAAACAGCAGGTCTGACACTAGCGTGTGCTGCCCTCAGCAAGGGGGGCATAACCTATGTGATGGGTTGTCTTTAAGAATACCAATGTCCGCTTCGCTCCATGCTAACATGGCTGATAACAGGGAAGGACAGATTGTATTAAACTTTGGAGCAACCATAGACAAGAATCAATGCTTTGTATTCCTTTAAGAAATGCATTATCAAGCTCTCCATCAGGGAATTACTGGGTTAAGTAGCAATAACTGCATGTTTAATGCTTCCGTACAAATGAGAGTTAATATATGGTAAAGCTGATTCAATCTACCAGGAATTAAAGCGACAGCTGTTCCATTTCCCCAGACGGTTTGCTTGTTGTTCACGGCTTGTTTTCTCCTAGGCTTTTCCAATGACTTATAAAACCTCTTGTTTTGTACCATTTATGCAGACAACAAAAACATATATACACTTCAGTAACCGCTGACCTATTCCTTACATGATAGAACCGGCTTTGTGCACAAGATTCCAGGCTCGCACATTATTACTCATTATCATTGGTGGAGAATAGAATCGGGGTCTATTAGTTGTGTCCTGTGGTTAAGAAGATTAATAATAAAATAGAACTTTGTAATCTAGATAAATAAGGTGACCTGATAGTTCCCTGCTGTAAAACAAAATTAAACCAGGGGTCCTATCTCCAAAGCCATGGACCAGCAGACAGCTTCTCTCTCCATCTGCTGAATTAGAGATCCAACCCCTCTAATGAACAAGTGACCCCACTGTGTAGGACTATGGAGATACAGAGTGCTCACCCAGATACTGCAGTATTCGTTATTAAAGGGGTTCTCTCACTACAGGGATTGCTGCTTTTTATGTTAAAGATCTTGCAAAAACAAGTCACTTTGCAATATATGTCCATTAACAATGTCCTACCTATTCCTAGATATCCCCTCTTGTATGGGCTGCATCAGCTACTCAGGTCGCTATAGCTACAGACCTGTTGAATCTCTTCTGATAGGCTGCCAGCACTGGTTGCTATAGCTACAGACCTGTTTGATCTATCCTGATAGGCTGCCAGCACTGGTTCCTATAGCTACAGACATGGCTGCTACTGCAGCCTAGTGGAAGCCAGTAAATGCCCCTGAATTCAAAGTGAAACCAAGAAAACAGGACTGAGGTGAGACGAATCAATGTAGTGAGACAACCCCTTTAAGCAACAGCTAAAACAGAGAAGCATACCTTCCAAAATTTTGGATGATCATAGAGGGATGGCAATAATTTATTGTCAGAATTACATAACTGCTTATGTACATTGGTCCCTCAGGTAACAATGGTCTCAGGATACAATATTTCTGGCATGCAATGGTCTTTCCTGGAACATTGTATCTTTATACCACTCTCCCCAAACAATGTCACAGACACTGCCGATCGGTGACAGATGTGATTGATGGGAGATCCAACCAATTATCCTGAACATTTTTACATGTAACACCTCTTTGTTAGTGAGGTGCATGCAGTGATTGATGGTCTGGTAGCGCCTCTCTACAGTACAGTGTGGTACTACATGTCCTGTACTGCTTTTCCATGTATTAGTGCAGTGCATGCAGTTACTGGCAGTCTATAGCACCTCTCTACAGTACAGTGCGGTACTACATGTCCTGTACTGCTCTTACATGTATTAGTGAGGTGCATGCAGTGATTGGTGGTCTATAGCGCCTCTCTACAGTACAGTGCGGTACTACATGTCCTGTACTGCTCTTACATGTATTAGTGAGGTGTATGCAGTGATTGGTGGTCTATAGCACCTCTCTACAGTACAGTGTGGTACTACATGTCCTGTACTGCTCTTACATATATTAGTGAGGTGCATGCAGTGATTGGCGGTCTATAGCACCTCTCTACAGTACAGTGCGGTACTACATGTCCTGTACTGCTCTTACATGTATTAGTGAGGGGCAGGCAGTGATTGGTGGTCTATATCGCCTCTCTACAGTACAGTGAGGTACTACATGTCCTGTACTGCTCTTACATGTATTAGTGATGTGCATGCAGTGATTGATGGTCTATAGCACCTCTCTACAGTACAGTGCAGTACTTCATATCCTGTACTGCTCTTACATTTATTAGTGAGGTTCATGCAGTAATTGGCGGACTATAGCACCTCTCTACAGTACAGTGCGGTACTACAGGTCCTGTACTGCTCTTACATTTATTAGTGAGGTGCATGCAGTGATTGGTGATCTATAGCGCCTCTCTACAGTACAGTGTGGTACTACATTTCCTGTACTGCTCTTACATGTATTAGTGAAGTGCATGCAGTGATTGATGGTCTACTAGCGCCTCTCTACAGTGCAGTGTGGTACTACATGTCCTGTACTGCTAGGTTTCTTTAAGCACCAGGTAAGGGCTCCATTTTCTCTTTTTCTAATCCTTTGTGTATAATGTCTATGACCCAAAGAAGCTCCTGTCCAAATCATAGAAAGAGATTTCCAGCTTCCAACTGCTCTTTCTGATATGGAAGGATGCACGTTTTCTGGATTAGTATCTACTGCATTTTCTTTTATCTCCATTTTACATTATATCGGTGACATTTTGGGGCTTCAGAACTAATTATAAGTTTTTCACAGAGTTATGGTTTCATCATACTATGGTCATCACGTAACCAATTAATATTGTGTGTTGTGGGAGCACTGTCCACCTCTGCGCTTTAATCATTTTGCTTTTATAAATTAGGGGGGAAAAAACATCCAAATATAGAGATTGTGGGGTCCATTTTGCAACAAATAAAGATATAAATTGTGGTTAATAAGCAGTTAGGACCCAGAAAGATGCTATTTGCTATTTTGAGGGCAATATAGTAAGTTAATTAATGCAAGATTATTTATCAAGTCAAAACGAGGGAAATTAAGGGATTAAAGAAGGACAAAGGGTTTTGGGTCAAAAATAGAGAACACTTGGGAGGTCTGCAGATGAAGCTTGTAGTAGACAGATATCAGGGGTAACTAAGAAAATTCGATACAGACTCTGAAAGACTATCTGATGGATAATTAAAGAGCTTTGTTTTTGATGCTGTATACAGTGTATTGTCACAGCTGTCATGTATACCTGGAGCTGTGACACGGCATCTTTATTTGTGTGCATCCATAATTTACACTTTGCCTTATATAAAACGCTATTGTACCTCCCTGTCCGTACACTGATCTGACTATTTTGCTCTGGAAGGTGAGACAGACACAATTACAAGTCATGAAATTCATGCACTGAAGTCAAATAACAGTTGGAATAAACCCGTTTTTCACCACTGATGATCAGGGATCGCTATGAGAGTAGGAATACATGACCAGATTTAGTTGCAGCCCCCAAAAAAGCTGCGCTGCATGAATTTGCAGGACAACACTGGCAAAACCACATGGTTATTAAACAGTACTATACAGTGCCGTTAAACAAATTTTACTTAGTATACGCAGGTTTGAAAGCTATGAAACTCTTTCACACTTGATTATTCTACTAGTGTTTTCCATGAGAGGTTTGTCTTTATTTTAACATTAATTTTTTTTTTTTAAATACAGGCAGTCCCCAACTTACACCGTTTCGACTTACATCTGTCCTCTAGTTACAAACAGAGATTTATGGGGCATGCTGACACTTGTAGTTCCATATTCCACTGCAGATAGTTACTGTGAAATGACAAGTTCCAGCACGCCACATCAGCACATGAGGTGAAATTTTCTTAACAGGGGCACAGACAGCAAAACAAATGTAAGAACATACCTACAGTCTCTATCCCGTTCGTAACCTGGGAACTGCCTATATATCAAAATTCTAAAAAAAAATGTCTGTTTTTCACACTTTTATTAAGAACAAAAGTGCTGCTAAAATACCTTTTGTAATAGTCTCACTTTTCTATTGTGGACATCGACTTATAGGTGATATAAAGTTTTAGAGGCGTCGAGGATGTGGTTAGGGCTATTAATGTGTTTTTCAATAATATTTTATTACATATGCGTTTTAACTGTTACTTTATTTTACCTATTGTGCCCCCTCTCTAAGGTCAGAAAGACCTTTGGGTGGAATTTTACATCACTTATTTTTTCTGATTTTCCCTTTAATTGGGGCTGGTGTATCAGTCCCAGTTACAGGAAAATACAGGGAAAATACAATCCCTGTACGGACTACAGAGCTGATCATGGTCTGTTAAGACCCAGCAGCATCTGTAATGATCGAGGCCCTGGCAGTCAGGTAACCGCTGGCACAGGGATCAGGAAGTTGAGAGTCTACAGCAATCGTGAAGGCAGGGACAGCAGTAAACCATCCTGATCTTCTCAGTGTAGAGCCAGCTAATGTTGATCTGCACCTGCACAATTTTGGGCCGGCTCATACGGCTTATTCAAGCCGTAATTGCTCGCCAGCCCCATAGACTTTCATTATCCACGGCGCGTATCCCGCCGGGATAATGTGCAGGTCACTTTCTCCCCGCCCGGCGGACTCGCCGAGCGGGTAGGAGAGACGAAATACATAGTTCTCTATGAGAACTGTGGATTACCGTAATGGCTGGGATGGATTCCAGCCTTATTGCAGCACAGTACCACGCGAAATACGGCTGCAATCCATCCCTGCAATAAGCCGTGTGAACGGCCCTTTAGTGTACAGCTGCAATCTCTGCATGGACTTTCAGTGCAGAGATAAAAAGCCATTACCCGTACATTTAGGTTATGGCCAAACAGCCTATGTAAAATACCGATTGCATTCTGTTTAAGAATAGGGTCAATATCTTATCATGTTTTGCAAGGTTTTGGGGGATTCGCCCGCCCCCATAACCATTGAATTGCACACCTTTCACCCTAAAACCGGGCGGAAGATTGTACATGTTGCAAGTTTTTCAGAAGTCCAGCGTAGACTACTGAACGGATTTTCTATTAAAGTCTATGGAGATGGTTTCTTGTCGGTCTGAAAATCCAACCAAGAAACCATGCCATGTGGATGTACCCTTAGACTACAAGGCACATTTTTTTAGTCAGATTTTATGTGGAATCAGTATTTAGAATCCACAAAAAATCTGACTATAAACCATACGCCGAGCGGGGAGAAAGTGACATGTCAATTATTTACAGTGTGTACGCGCCGTGCATAATGAATGTCTATGGGGCCGGCGAGCTGCCAGCCCCCGGCACCGCCCCCGCTGCACGGCAGCCGGCGTAATTGCGGGGCGAAATCCATCCCGCAATTATGTCGGCAATAAGCCGTGTGAACTGGCCCTTATAGTCAATAGGCAGTCAGCAGGCAACTTACTTTGATAACATTGTTCATTGCTGCACAATTTTGCAAATTCATGAGGCCACCTGTTAAGCGAATTGAAATCGCAGACGCAGCGTGTCGCACAATTTTTGGACCGTGACAAAGTCACACCTTGTATTCCTACCCAAAGGGGTAGAAGCGGATTCCACACTTCAGGGCAGTGCACACAATGCACTGAAAGAAAGAAATCAGTGTGGAATAAAAACTGGAGGTGTCAATTCTGGAGGCACATTCAGCACCAAGTCCTCACATTGTCCATGGAGACTGAAACCTGCCTCTAAAGGGAGCTTTAGAACCTAAGTCTGAAATTGAAAATGTGTCCAATAACCGCAGTGAATCAACGCGTTTTTTAGACGTGGATTCCACAGTGTTTCAGTGTTGAAAAACAATTGTGCACACCTATCCTAAGGTTTCCTTCAGCCTATAATGTAGAGAGGATGAGGGTGCCACCGCTAATGTAAACCCGGTCATAAGAGTGATAGCCTTAAAGGGAATGTGTCATCAAAAATGAATTACTGTTTAACTCACATTTTTATGTTCAACACATTTTTAAAGAATTTTTGGTTATATATTTAATTCTCCATATCACTTTCAATATTTTGTAATAATTCTAAAGACCTGCAGTTTTCACTTTGGCCACTAGGCCTAATAATAGTCTGACACTTCCTGTTCTGTACAGAAAGATTCTCAGTTGTCTGCTCATTATCAGCAAAAAGAGGGTCAAAAAAAGGACACATGTGTGAATTGATAACACAGGATCCAACAGTCACAAGAGGAGATAGTCACAGTTCACCCTTTCACCTCACTGCATAGTGACTTCTTCCCAGGTCACAGAGCATGTCTAGAAAACTCTCCTATAGATGTCAATGGGACTGAGTCAGTCTTAAAGGGGTTGTCTCCTGTCAGAGTTTCATAGATGCATCCTGTCACTTCCTGGTCAGAAGGTCTGTAATTAGCATATGAGCATTCACTCCATGTATTCAGTGCGTTTTCAGTCTGCTAATTAGTTTGGTTAGCTTAGAAGCTTCTCTGAAACTGCTAGCAGGAGGTTTATCTAAAGTAAACAGCAGTAATTACAAGCACAATATAAGAATTATAGCTGCACTCACCGGTTCCTTTTTCTATAGGCTTTTATTCAGCGTTAAAACATCACGCGGGCATACAAACAGAAGGACAGGGAGAGACACCGTCACAGCCTACGGCCGTGTCACGTCATCAGACGTCATCAGATGCTTCTCATCAGACGCTTCCTGAAAAAGTGTCTGATGACGTGACACGGCCGTAGGCTGTGACGGTGTCTCTCCCTGTCCTTCTGTTTGTATGCCCGCGTGATGTTTTAAACCTGAATAAAAGTCCTAATAAAAAAGGAAACGGTGAGTGCAGCTATAATTCTTATATTGTGCATTGGATTTGAACTTTCTATTTAAAAGCATTGCACCTCCGGCTATCCATATATATCCCTGCGGATTGTCTTAAGAGACTGTGTATATGAATCAGGGCTGGTGCCAATCCATTTCTTCTATTCTTTGCAGCAGTAATTACAAGCTTTTGTCTGAAAGATCAGATAAAAACAAGCTTTTACTGCCAGCCAGCACAGAGCTGCAGCGACCTGTGTCATGACTTCACTCACTGCTATCACATAGAACAAACAGCAGGGGAAAAGAAGTAAACAGGTCGATCACTGAGGGAACAGAAAGAGCCAGGGAGGTGACAAAATCACTTGTATCTCCTTAACCAAAAAGATAAACAAAGCAATATACTTGGAAAATGTCTTCATTTAGTGTTCCCTACATTTTGAAAGCTATTCTTTGCAGCGAGACAACCCCTTTAAGTCTCTTATGTGCATGAAGCTACTGTAAAGCATCTCTCTGCTGTTAAAGCAGTGCAGCAAGGCCTAGTGGCCAAAGTGAAAACTGCAAGACTTAAGAATTATTAAAAAATATTGAAAGTGATATGAAAAATTAAAAAAAAAAAAATCCTAAAAAATGTAACATAAAAATGAGACTTAACAATAACGAATTTTTTGATGACACATTCCCTTTAAAGTCTTCTTCCCTACTTGGACAAGCCCTTCTTGTTGGAATGGTACTTTGACAATAAGTCAATCACAAATGTCCCTACCCTGGAGCCCCAGAGATAAGCTCTAATTAGTCAGAAAGTCGGACAGTAAGTGCCCACAGCACCTCCACAGAGTAGACTAGGAGTTACACATTCAGATCAGTGTGCTGTATGTGTTATGCAATACAGGTCCTCCAGAGCTAGAGCCACCTTCTTATTTGGCTGAGAGATGAAGATCCTGAATTCTATACACTTAGAATTTTATAATAAATTAGATGAAAATGAGAACCCCGTTAAGGTTATGTTCACAGTTTGTGTCACGGTTTCTATTATTAGTGGCACCACAACTCTGTGTAATCAGTTGTATGATAATGGACCCCAGTGAGGAAGCGGGCACCTGCAGCCCTGATGGGGCCACTTAGTCACATAAGAAGATCCCAGTGTTATAAATGGCACACTGTAAGTTGGTGCCTGGCTACAGATGTTGCATTGGCATCTATCAGTGTGTCCTTGCTAACAGCTACAGCAGAGTATAGAGGTAAGGTGCCCATCATACTGACCCAGGTGATGCCCGGCGTTGTCCGCTCTTAACCAGGTGCAGCTACTGAGAGCTCAGTCAATCGACAGCTACTTTCACCTCACCGGCTCCTTCTCCGCGGCAGAGTGTGAATCTGACACTCCCAGCCTGTGAGAACCTGTTATGGATACCAGCATCCTGGATCCATTGTCCCAGGAGCACAAAGCAGACACTAGCTGCCGAGCAGAATATTCGCGCTGATACCAGTTCAGCATTCTGCTGTGTCCTCTCATGTGTCATCCTCAAGGCTTCTTTTGCTTAAAAATGGTGTCGGGGATGGGTTTTAGGAAAAAAATATATTTTTTTTTTTGTGGCATTTTTACTTTTTTTTCTTGGGGTGAAAAATCACTGCTGTCAGATGTTTGCTGGAAGAAAACAGGGAACCATAAAACACTTCATACGATGCTTTGTGACTTTAAAAGGGTTGTCTCACTACATTAATTGATCTTATCTCAGTCCTGTTTTCTTGGTTTCATTTTGAATTCAGGGGCGTGTTTACTGGCTCCACTAGGCTGCAGTAGAAGTCAGGTCTGTAGCTATAGCAACCAGTGCTGGCAGCCTATCACGATAGATCAAACAGGTCTGTAGCTAGAGCGACCTGAGGACCTGATGCAGCTCATACAAGAGGGGGATATCTAGGAACAGGTAGGACACTGTTAATGGACACATATTGCAAAGTGACTTGTTTTTTACAAGATCTTTAACATAGAAAGTAATTCTTGTAGCGAGACAACCCCTTTAATTGTGGTGTTTTTTGGGGATTTTGGAAACGGAGAACTGAGTCACGGTTTCCGCCCCCACATGCAGCCTGCTCTAGGTATTGGCTATTTCAGTCAGTTTTTACCCCCCCCCCCCTCTCCCCCATAGACCTCCATTTTTTTTTTTTTTGCATGGTCCTTTTTCTGTTTATTTTACAGTTTTTGACACATTGTTATCAGAATAAGGGTATGTCCACAGAGCAGATGTAAAATGCCAGTTGGATGCTGTTTAAAAATCCAGTCAGTATTTTATCGTCTTTTGCGTGGTTTTGGGGGACAGTTCTGTCGGCGGTTTGCAGATTCGCCCGTCCCCTATAACCATTGAACTACACCCTGTGCATGTTGTAAGTTTTCACATGATGTTTGTAGCACACATACTATACTTCTTGAAGGGGTTTTCTCACCATGCCGTTTTACAGCTTCAGGCTTCCACTTCCTGTTCAGGCTGTGGGTCGTTCTATAGCAGTGACTGCCATATCAGTTCTGCTATTCCTTGGTGATTCTATTACAGTGCTAGAAAAATAAAGCAACTAATATACAGCGTCCCGTTTCAGATATAGGATGGCAAGCCAGTATAGGTTAAAACATAGTATATATTCTTTATTGTAATAGGTATAAAAAGTTATTTTGGTTTCAAAATCAAACAGTGCAGCAAACCACTGACCATACTCCACAGCGTGCAGTCGGATATCCCTCTGGCAAAGACCGACGCGTTTCGGTGCACCTTATTCCAGGTCTAAATTGCAACGTCCGGTCGCTGGTTTAAATAGCGACTGGGCGTTGTTCAGTGTGCAGATAGGTCTTAACCCCTTAAAATCTAAATAGAAATTAAACATGATAAACATACAATAAAAGCACATGTCTAAAGGGAATATCCTGTTAAGATCACATAGTATATATACTAATAAGTATAAGCGGAATCACTAAATCCTGGTGAGTGGCATATAGCAGAGAGGTTTTTATTAATAATGGCATAGAATGTCATATTTTATATTTAGCCCTTGCGGTTGTCGAGTACGTAATGTGAATATCCATTTGGCTTCACAGTTGAGTAGTTTCTCACGTATGTTGCCTCCTCTAGTATTTGAAGTAACCCTTTCAACCCCAATGCAATGAAAAGATTGTAGATCACCATCATGTTTTTCAATGAAATGTTTCGACACTGCGGACATCGTTGTAAGCCATTGCCCCTTCCTGGAGTCAGAAATATGACGTCTAATTCTTGTTTTGAATGCAGTAGATGTGCATCCAACATACTGTACACAACAAGTAACACATGAGATCAAGTATATCACATTTTTGGTATTACAATTGATATATTGTCGAATTTTGTAACACTTGTTGGTAACAAACGAAGTAAATGTATTTCTGACTTCCATGAAGTTGCAGGTGAGTCACACACAATGTCAGCAGCGGAAAGAGCCTGAAGATGTTAACCACGTTATAGGTAAACGATTTCCTGTACTCAAAAAAAAGGCTAGGAGAGACAATAGAACCTATATTAGGAGCTCTTCTAGAGATAAATCTAACTCCCTTGTCCATGATGTTTGCCAAACTGGGGTGTGTATAAAATAGTAAGATTTTTTTTAACAATTTCAACTACCTGTTTAAAATTGGGAAAGTACATGAAAGAAAAGGAAAAACCAGGGAGAAGGGGCCCCCGTTTTTCCCTGTTTTGAATTTTCTCCAAATTTAAGCTTCATGTGTAAATAGTACCCAACTTTGTTTATGGAAATTTTTTTAAAAATTTTTTTTGGAGTATCCTTTGTCTCTTTTTTCCCCAAGAAAAGCTTGCTGAGTTATAAAAATTTTTTTGGGGAACTTAAATTTTTTTTTGTACGGGATTAATTTTAGTTGAAATGTTGTTTTTTGACATGGTGGGGGTGGAAGATGTGGGCATGTAGTATGGAGTTCTGTTTTAATGGTTTTGGGAAAAAGGAACAACTTCTTTTTGGGATTTTTCTGGTGTCCCTACCCCACCCGTGACATAAAAAAATTTTGTCTATATGGGGGATTTGGTATTTTAAATTTTCAGTTATCTTGTTTTTATTGATGAAACCCAAGAAGGGGCATTTAGGGTCACCCGGGAGGGGCCCTCCCTTATCAGGGGAGCAGGTCGCCTATATAACGCCCCTTTACCCCCTGATATGGTGGGCCCAAAAAGGGGGGTTTAAAGGTTCGAAAAACAAAAAAAATTTCTTCCCCATAAACTCAAGGGTAAAATTTTTTTTGCGAGGGAGGGAAAAAAATTTTCGCCCCCATAGTATCCCCCCGGCTTAATTGAAAAAATTATTTTTTGGGTCAAAGGAAAAAAAATTTTGTAGGGGTTTTTAATAAAAAAAAATTCTGTTGCCAAAATTTGAAATTAATTTTGGTTTTTTGGGGTATAATTCACATATTTTTATTTTCACTTTAGGCTCATATCCATTTTAAACCTTATCCCAAAAAAATTTCCAGTTGTTTAATGCTAAATTATGGGGTTTAGAAGGGTATAGGCCCAATGAAAATAAAATTTTAAACCCAACAAAAAATCTTTTTTCCCCAAAGGGAACCGACTCTAATTGTCCTACTAACTTTTTTGGTGTCACGTAGGTACCCCTTGGATTGGGGGGTTTGGAGTGGTTGGAGGTGAAAGTCCCCCCAAAAAAAGCTCCCATTTTCCCTCAGAAATGATCTTTTCCCCAAACCCCTATAGGTTTTAAGTGGGGGAAGGGGAAAAGGTATTTTTATGTGTCTTGGGTTTTAAGGAATGATGTTTGGGAAATTTTTTGGGAAAAAGGAAATTGTATATTTGGGTTTTCCGCCAAGGTTGGAAGAAAGTACCCCCTTTTGCAAACCCCCCTTCCTTTAGAATTTTTTTTGAGGGTTTTTTGGGAAAAAGGGCCCCTGTGGGGTCTTTTTTTAAAGATGGCAGTATTTTATTTGTTTCCCCCCAACAAAAATTCCCAGGGGGTTAAAAAAAGTTTTTTCTGTTTTGGCCCAGAGTCTAACCCCAAAAAAAACCCAGCCCCCCCCCCTTGTCCCCATTTTTAATTTTTATAGGGGGGTTTTTTTAAAATTTTTTAATGGGGCTGATTTTTCACATATCGGAAAGTTATTGTGATGTTTGATAGGATCTTCATTCGGGGAACCCATGGGGGCGAGATAAGCCCCGAAAAATGCATTCCTGAAAAACATCAAAAAAAATTGGGCCCCGCAAATGAATAGGAAAAAAAATGGGGGTTTTGGGGACAGAAAAATTTTGGAAACAAAAAAGTGTTATCCATTCTATGTTCATTTGTAACCCCTTCCTAAGACCCGACCCCCAATTTTTAATTCAGTGAATTGAGAAGGAAATATTAAGGGAAAGAGTTTTTTATAGGGGGAATATTTTTCCTTTGCCCCCCTCTCCTTAACGGGAAAATAAAAGGTGTTTCCTTTTTCTTCTTGTAGCATGGAGAAGTGATGTTTGAACGTAATGAGTCGAGCGAATCTGTTGACATCTTTAATAGTTTCAAAAACATTCAAGGAGTGAGTGGGAGCAAAGTTCAATCCTTTTGATAGTACACGCTCCTGTGCTTGAGAGAGGATAGAGCTGAAAGATTTAATCCCGGGGCTCGTCGTGGCTTCCTGCGACTGTTGTAATTGCCACCTCTTCTTACGTTTACGGCCGGCACGTTTGGTCCCGTTTCTAAAAAAGGATTATCACGTTGTCCTGTTCCGCCCCGAGTAGCATCAAGGTAAGCTCTTGTATTCATACGTGGCCTAGGTATAGGGCCTATAGGGTCGTTGTAGTCATTGAGGTTCTCCATCAGATCATCTGTAGTAGATGTAGATGATTGTTCTGCGGAGGTATTAATATCAGAAAAACTGACATGTCTGCTTCTAGTTGGCATATAGGAGTCGGTATTATGTCTCAGGATGGGTTTCAAATAAGCCTTTCTTTTATTCCATGTGTAGATTTCTCCCTTCTCATAATCTTTTACATCTCTGTCATATTTAGCCTTTTTAGTCTTCATGACAGCCTCTTCCGTTTTTTGTATAATGTTATTCAGAATGTCATGACAGTGTTTATATTCAGGTGTATCGACACGGTGGGTCAAAGACTGTTCTATGTCGTGTATCTCTTGTTTAAGTGTTGTTAATTTTTTAATTTCATGTTCCACAATCAGTTGCATTAATTTCATAGAGCATTGAGTTAATATATTGTTCCACTCAATAGTGAATTCTTCAGAGTATTGAGAAGTAACGGTTTTTTTAATGCGCAAACCACGCGGTATCATCTGTTTCTCAATGTAAGTAGACCTGGTAGCTTGATCCCACCATCATTTGGTTTCCTTCTTTTTTAGTGATTCCAAATTGGTAAACAGAGTCTTCACATCACTGGGAGTATCCGGTGTGGGTGCACTGTTGGTATAATTGAATAAACTGGCTGCCTTATTTTTCCTATCAGAGTCTAAAAACCACTTTGTAAAATGTAAATCTTCCACTAATATTAACCATGGTATTAAGATTTTTGGAAAGACATATAGTATTCAATAATCCAGGGAATCAGAGACAACGGAAAACGGCGAGCTTCATCAGAATATGCATACAGAGACAATCCAGCTCTATTCACTTCTTCAAACAGTCAATGCGGGAGGCACGTATAAGCAGAGAGCTCACTCTGCCAGCAGCCAAAAACAAAGCAACTAATATACAGCGTCCCGTTTCAGATGGCAAGTCAGTATAGGTTAAAACATAGTATATATTCTTTATTGTAATAGGTATAAAAAGTTATTTTGGTTTCAAAATCAAACAGTGCAGCAAACCACTGACCGTACTCCACAGCGTGCAGTCGGATATCCCTCTGGCAAAGACCGACGCGTTTCGGTGACGTGCACCTTATTCCAGGTCTAACTTGCAACGTCCGGTCGCTGGTTTAAATAGCGACTGGGCGTTGTTCGGTGTGCAGATAGGTCTTAACCCCTTCAAATCTAAATAGAAATTAAACATGATAAACATACAATAAAAGCACATGTCTAAAGGGAATATCCTGTTAAGATCACATAGTATATATAACTAAATAAATTTTAAGCGGAATCACTAAATCCTGGTTGTGGCATATAGCAGAGAGGTTTTTATTAATAATGGCATAGAATGTCATATTTTATAATTTAGCCCTTGCGGTTGTTCGAGTAGTAATTGTGAATATCCATTTGGGTTCACAGTTGAGTAGTTTCTCACGTATGTTGCCTCCTCTGGTATTTGAAGTAACCCTTTCAACCCCAATGCAACGAAAAGATTGTAGATCACCATCATGTTTTTCAATGAAATGTTTGGACACTGCGGACATCGATGTAAGCCATTGCCAGTGCTAGAAAAATATTATAAACTGAATGAGAAAATGCTACACCTACAGCAAGCGGCACAAAAACGTTTGGAATGTGTTTTATATTAACATGTGGCCATTAGAATTTTAGCAAAAAAAAAAACCTTTATAAAGTGCAAGTATTTTTAGTAACATTTTTTGCAAAACTGCAACGTTTATAACTGCCCTTAAAGATAACTTCATGTGGGATTATTTAAGCATTGGAAAACTGTGTGGATTTTGGTGCAGGTACGTTGTATTTCCTGCTCTGCAAAAAAAAAAAAGAAAAACCGCCACACGCTGCATTAGAAATACCCAAGATCTGCAGGACTTTCACAACAATATGTGCAAAATAAAATGTAGTCATGGATGTGTTACAGATTTTGATTTCCCACACTATAATCAAAGGTTAAAGTCCAAAGCTTAGATGGATGTGCTGTGGACTTTAATCCACATCTTGGATTCCAAGCAGATTTTGATTCCTCACAGTTTATGGATGAGATCATATAGACTACGTGTGCAGACACAAATGTACTAAAGAACATTGTCTATGCCATCGTTCAGTATAATAAGCAAAATGCAGCAAATTTATTAAGAGTTTCAAGCATGCACCAGGAAATGTAATATGTATTAAATGTGTTGGATGTGGAACACCATGCACTGTAGGTTGAATCAGTGTCAGACTGAGCCACCCTAGGATCGGTGGATCCTCTGGTGGGACCTGGGTCCGACACAGCAGGGCCCGTCGAGGCTCCGTAATACTGAGCTAGGCAGCAGCACGATGTAGTTACCTCATCACGCCGCTGCCTCCTCTCGGCTGAACAGCCGTCACTCTGCTGTGTGGCAGAGTAGCTGCCGGAGGAGCGTCCCGGCGCTGGCGGCGTGTTGATGGTACGCCACCAGTGTCAGGCTGAAGAGGAAGACGCTCGGCCGGGAAGAAGGAAAGGTATTATAGTTATTTTTAATGGCGGTTACCTGCCTGCCTGTGGGGACCTATATCTATATACCTGCCTGCCGGTGGTGACCCATCTATAGACCTGCCTGCCTGTGAGGACCCATATCTATCTATATATAGTTGTGCTCAACAGTTTACCCCGGCAGAATTTTTGCTTTCTTGGCCTTTTTTCAGAGAATATGAATGACAACACAAAGCCTTATTTTCCACTCATGGTTCATGGTTGGGTGAAGTAATTTATTGTAACTACTGTGTTTTCTCCTTTTAAATCATAATGACAACCAAAAACATGCAAATGACTCTGATCAAAAGTTCACATACCCCAGGTCTTAATACCGTGTATTGCCCCCTCTAACATCAATGACAGCTTGAAGTCTTTTGTGGCAGTTGTGGATGAGGCTCTTTATTTTCTCAGATGGTAAAGCTGCCCATTCTTCTTGGCAAAAAGCCTCCAGTTCCTACAAATTCCTGGGCTCTTGCATGAACCGTGCTTGAGATCTCCCCAGAGTGGTTCAATAATATTGTGGTGAGGAGACTGAGATGGCCACTCCAGAACCTTCACTTTGTTCTGCTGTAGCCAATGACAGGTCGGCTTGGCCTTGTGTTTTGGATCATTGTCATGTTGGAACATCCAAGTACGTCCCATGCTCAGCTTCTGGGCTGATGAGGGCAAATTTGCCTCCAGTATTTGCTGATAATGTGCTGCATTCATCTTTCCTTGAACTTTGACCATGTTTCCTGCGCCTTTGTAGCGCACACATCCCCAACACATCAGCGATCCACCTCCGTGCCTTACAGTAGGACTGATGTTCCTTTCATCATAGGCCTTGATGACACCTCTCCAAATGTAACGTTTATGGTTGTGGCCAAAAAGTTTGATTTTGGTCTCATCACTCCAAATTACCTTGTTCCAGAA
Organism: Phyllomedusa bahiana; assembly: GCA_025379985.1. Taxonomy (NCBI): domain Eukaryota; kingdom Metazoa; phylum Chordata; class Amphibia; order Anura; family Hylidae; genus Phyllomedusa; species Phyllomedusa bahiana. Next base: position 53,921 of record JAODAL010005701.1, on the reverse strand, counting down.
GTTCTGAGTCTTGCCTCTGTGCTGTTTGGGGTATTTTAGGGGAGATACTTTGTGGCATTTGCGCAGGTATGCCTTTCTTCTGGCGACTCGACCATGCAGCCCATTTTTCTTCAAATGCTTCCTTATTGTGCATCTTGAAGCAGCCCGCATCCCGAACAATTTTCCGGGTAGTTTTGGCCGAAATTTTTGTTGGTCTACCGGACCGTGGTCTGGTTTTTACCGAGCCCCTGATTTTCCATTTATTAATCACAGTTTGAACACCGCGGACTGACATTATCAATTCCTGTTTTATACAGTTCAACTACCTTTTCCCGTAGATCCGTTAACAATTCTTTTGCTTTCCCCATGACTCACAATCCAGAAACATCAGTGGCTGGATGAGAGATGCAAGAGTCCGTCAGGATCCCAGAATCTCACTCAGCTTTTATGCACACACACTGATTACAAGCAAACAGGTCACAGGTGAGGATGTTACCTTTAGTAACCATTCAATCCCATTTGTGTCAACTTCTGTGCATGTTATCAGGCTAAAATCACCAGGGTATGTAAACTTTTGATCAGGGTCATTTGGATGTTTTTGGTTGACATTATGATTTAAAAAGAGAAAACGCAGTAGTTTGACAATAAATGGCTTCACCCAACCACTGACCATGAGTGGAAATAAAGTTTTTGTGTTATCATTCATGTTCTCTGAAAAAAGGCCAAGAAAGCAAAAATTCTGCCGGGGCATGTAAGCTTTTGAGCACAACTGTACCTGCCTGACTGTTGGGGACCTATACATGCCTGCCTGACTGAGGAGACTTGTATACCTATAAGTAAGGAGTTGCTGGAAAGGTGAGGATTCTAAGATATTTGTGTCCAAATCTGCAAAGACGAGTGTTGGTCGGAAGAAGTCAGCATGGTGGTGTGGAATGGATGGAGAAGAAAGGGGAATTTAAACGACTCAGAGAAACGTCACCTTTCTGTCACTAAATGTACCAGAACTGTAATGGTTTATATTAAGTAATGGTGTGGCGGTAGTTTTCAGTCATTATGTGGAGGTGATATGTAGTCATAGTGTAGTGGTATTATTCAGTCATTTTTTGGTGGCGATATGTGGCGGTAATATTCAGTCACAATGTGGTGTTGATATGTGATCATCGTGTGGTGGTATTATACAGTCACTACGAGGTGGTGATATGAGGTCATGATGTTGCAGTATTTTGTCTTAATTATTGGTCATTTTAGCCTTGAGATTTTGGTTTTATGTAGCGGTGTTCAGGCCCGAACTGCCCATAAGGCCGACTCGCAGCGCCCGCCGAGGGGGGCGGTGTTTCCCCCCCGGCGGGCCCCGAGTGCCGGCGCACGCGCAGGGGCCGCAATGTTCACATCTGCGACCGGACTCCTGTGCCAGGGGGCCGAAAGGCCCCCCTCGCCACACGGCTCGGTCACCGACCCAGCCATGTAGCCATCATGGCCGCTGCCTGCACCACGCGGTGCAAGCAGTGGCCGAGGCTGAACAGCTGGGATCTACTGATCCTGTCTGTTCAGCTCCGAGGAGGACGCGGGGCAGGTGCGCAATGAGATGACGTTCTGCACACTGCTGCTGGCGGCGCTCCGGACCAGAAGAAGAGAGAAGAGGAGGGGAAGGAGGAAACCAGGTAAGTATTATTATAATTATTTTTTTAAACTAATTACTAGCCCTGGCTGCCCACAAACTAGCCCTGCCTGGCTAAGAACTGGCCCTGCTTGGCTAAGAACTGGCCCTGCTTGGCTAAGAACTGGCCCTGCTTGGCTAAGAACTGGCCCTGCTTGGCTAAGAACTGGCCCTACCTGACTAATTACCTGGGACAGCCCTAGCTACCTGCTTTAGGAGGTCTTAATACTTACCTGCCTAATAGGGGGGCTTGAATACCTACCTAATGGGGGTCTACCTATTTACATGCCACTTATGACTTTTTTAATTTCTAACTTTTAGAATCTAACATACACTGTTTGGGGTACAATTACGGTGTAGTGTACAGATTTGGGAACTGATAGGAAAGTGCTTTAAAAAGAGAGGAGTCTGAGATGTATTTGTGGTAAATTCTACAGGAACGAGTAGTGACCGGGAGAAGAAGACATTGCATGCTGTACTGGACAGAGAAAAAAAGGGAAGAGAACGACTCATCAAGGAAGACATCATGGAGGTTTGGGCCAGATGCAGAAGAAAAGGAGAACACAGCTCCCATCAGAGAGGACGTCTCCTGTGAGTCCCTGCTGTCAGGGGTCATTTTACTTCTGTGTTGAATCAGTGCTGTATTCATGTGATGGTGACCTGACTACTGGGGATGTGATTGGTTGTAGGTTATGCTGGTGCTTATGTAGTGTCAGTGTGGGCTTGTCCCTGATCGTAAAGTGCACACCTGACTCTGTGATTAGGGTTTCTCTGTACCACTTTTTCTTTCTTGCTTGTGTGTAGGGGGCTCTCACACGGAGCGGTTTTGGTGCATTTTTTGATGCTTTTTGTGCAGAAATGTACAGCATTAACTGCTCTGCCTTTCTGCACAAAAAAAAACATAAAAAACGCACCAAAAGTGCTCCGTGTGAAAGCAGTTTAGGCCTCGTTCAGACAGCAATGCACCTGCTGTTGAAAGTACACGCTGGCCAGTGCATACTTTAAACAGCACTACATCCCCACCCCCTATTCAGTTTAGTATTCCCTGGTGCACAAGTGCCGAAAGAAGTTAAAGGTCTCTTTTTGTGGGTGCATACTGTGTGCCTGGGAATACGCAGGTTTAACGTAGCACACAATGAGTGCCATAATTTTACTGTATTTGTGGGACATACTTCAATCGCATTACAGCGCTTTTACGCTCCAGAAATACTTCATGTGAACATACCCTTACACCAATGCCTACTCACAAAAAAAAAAAAAAAAAAAAAAAAAAAAACACACACTTTTCTGTTGGGCAGTAGGGGTGGGGACCAGACAAAAAATAAATAAATTTAAGGGCCTTCTGTATGAAAAAAAGCAGTAAGACTGTTGCCTTTTAAAACCCAACAAGCAGTATATGGAATTAAGGCTGACCATTGATTGGTTGCTATGAGTAGAGATTCTTACTACCAGACAGTTTTCATACATAAGAGTTTTAAAGGCAGAAAATTCAGGTGAAGGACTGAAGCGAATGCACCTCCTAACTGCATTTGTCATTCTAGGCCCATCAACTTTGGGGAAAAAAATGAAAACCTGTTAAGAGGAAAAAAAAAAAAAACTTCCTGAAACTGAAGGGTGATAACATACAAGGATCCAGTCACATACGGCAGAAACCAAGCCCCCATATGACCGCCAATGACCACACAAGGGCAGGTTATCAACCACACAAGGCTAGAACTTTGCTTGTTCCCAGCTTCAAGCTTAATAAATATAAAGGGGATTAATCAGGAAGCCTCCCTCTCCATTATGGATGCAAGACAAGAAAATTTAGGTTTTATTGCTAAACTACACAACAGGCTAAGCTTTTTTCAAGACTGGCCAAAACGGAGCCCTTACAAAATGGGACACCCTTGTAAAATAAGAAAGTAAAGCAGATCAACAGAGTACCAAGATGGCCAGGGGTACTATAGGCGGTATAGAGTACATTTAAGGGGGAGAACAATCAAGATAGAAAGTGGCAATGGGCGGGGACCCCCATACTTTGACTGTATGGCATGTTTATGGCTTAACTCGGGGCTACATACACCCCCCAATTACGGGGGTGTTTTGGAAGATCCGGGGCGCGACTCCGCCCCGGGGAATAAATTGACTGTCAATTATCCCCTTACCTAAAATACATTTATTGTAGATGGGGGGGAGGGGGCATAATCCATATTCTCGGGGGAACTGTGGGTTACTGTAAGTTTGGGGGGCATTTCGCTGTAAATTTGAGTGCATACATTCAATACGTGGCGAAAAAAGCGTCCCAAAAAAAGCCGTGGAACATAGCCTTTTTGGGGGCCCCGAAAATTCTGGGAGCCCCTGGAGGCAAACCAGTCCATATACATTAAAAAACACATTTGTGGACAATTTTTTTTTTTTTTAAGAGTGTGTTAGGCAAATGGAAAAAAAGATGATTTTTTGAAAACTTTATTTGTAATAATCAATAAAAAACAAAAATTGCAAATCAGGTTTTCTGCAGTGTCGATTATTTTGCTTCCATGGACCTATAAGAGATGCCAAAAAGTGGCTTATTTACTTGCACTTGTTGCAAAAGTAACAGCAAGGCCAACCAGTAACAGGATCATGGAGATACTGAGTAGCACAGTGATGACCACCATTCCTCCGGAGCGCCCTCGGAAGACTTGCAAGTCTCTTGGGTTTGGAGGGAGATCTGTCGTCCAAGCAGAAACACGTTTATTAAAATAGACACTGAACACTGTAACAAATTCCTTAGCAAAATGAAATACTTGAACTAATCACAATTACAGAAACACAATGGAAGTGGGTGGACACAAAGGAAGTAACTGAAAACGTATCAAGAGACCAGATTCTAAACTTATGGTATGTGTTCTCCATTAAGATAATGTCACATCTCAAGGCATGACTACGGGGTGCTGTGCTCTTGTAGATGTAGCACAATGTATGGTCATAATCACGAGATACTTTGATGTATTTTTAAGAGGTGTTCCCACCATGCACTATGATGGAATAGGAATAGGATATGCCATCAAAGTCTGATAGATGGGGTCCCAAAGGTGGGACCTACACCTAAATCATGAAAAGGTCCTACTCATAATGGAGTGCCATCATGCTTGTCCAAGACTCTCCATTCAGGTAATGGGCAACATCATGATAGGAATAGTCTGATAAATTTAGCATAAAAGATTACAGGTACCACATTTTCCATCGCTTTTCCCCTACCTAACAGAGTTACTCGCTAAAATACCACCAAACGCCATTGAGAAATAGCATATATCACTGAAGACTAATGACGGAACATACATAGAAAACCCTAATAAAAGGTTGGGCCATAGTTACTGAAATACCCATAGATAAAACATGCAGATACGGATATTTTAAACATCATAAGATTTATTTATACCCAGGACAAGGGGGCGTTCCTCTACGTCTTGAGGAACGAAAGTTTCTACATAAACATAGAAAGGGATTCTTTACTGTAAGAGCAGTGAGACTGTGGAACTCTCTGCCCGAGGAACTTGTCATGGTGAATTCAATAATTCAATAATTTGGATACATTTCTAGAGCTTAATAATATAACAGGTTATAGTGACCGGGATTCTGGAGAAGGGTCTGGATACATTTCTAGATGTAATAATATAACAAGTTATAGTGACCAGGATTCTGGAGAAGGGTCTGGATACATTTCTAGATGTAATAATATAACAAGTTATAGTGACCAGGATTCTGGAGAAGGGTCTGGATACATTTCTAGATGTAATAATATAACAGGTTATAGTGACCGGGATTCTGGAGAAGGGTCTGGATACATTTCTAGATGTAATAATGTAACAGGTTATAGTGACCGGGATTCTGGAGAAGGGTCTGGATACATTTCTAGATGTAATAATATAACAAGTTATAGTGACCATGATTCTAGAGAGGGTCGTTGATCCAGGATTATTCGATTGCCAGATTGGAGTTGGGAAGGAATTTTTTCCCTACAATGAGGACAATTGGCTTCTACCTCATTGGGGTTTTTTGCCTTCCTCTGGATCAACACCTTAGCACAACAGGCTGAACTGGATGGACATCTTGTCTTTTTTTGGCCTTACAAACTGTGTTATCAGATCTCCATGGTTCACTTAAATAATGATACAGTAGGAAATCATGTCAGATATCCATGGTTTACCAAGCCTGAGCCATAGTATATACACATTGTAACAAGATAGTTCAAAACTGTACATTATGTATCATATTACAGACCATCGTTCTCTAAAGGGGTTGTCCAGGTCATTTTTTTATTTTCTTTTATTTGAATCAAGCTCAGTATTAATAAAATTATCTTATTGCACTTTGAGCTGATGTTTTACATTAGGTGTCTTAACATTATTTACAGTATTATGTTGATGTCCATAAGTGATGACGTTCCATTTGGAAAGTCACGCCTTTCTCCTATGTACACTATAAAGGCTGCCTCCTGACTAGCACACATGCCCAGGAGATGATTAACTACTGGTCATGCCAAGGTGATGATTATCTGCTGAGCATGCATGCTATTCAGAAGGCCAGTGTTCTACAGTGTAGCAGCCCACTACCCACCCCAAATAGTGTCATACTACTTTGTATGGCATAACGTTTCATTCTGGGAGGGCGGCTACAGCATAGAAAGCCCAGAGTGTTGCTCTATATGGTAGCCACTCACCGCATTTCCAGAACTGATTTCTAATACTTTACAAAGTAGTAGGACACTGTTCAGAGAAGGCAGTGGGCAGCTACACTATAGAAGCTCGGCCTTCTGACTAGCATGCATGCTCAGCAGATAATTATCTCCTGGGTAAGTGTGTAACGTAAAACACCTATCAATTTAATACAAAGTGTAGCAAGATTGTTTTTTCCAAAATGAACTTAAAATCAATACATAAATACTGCATGCAAGTTTATAGAATTGGACTGGAAAATCCCAACAAATCGAATATAGAAAAGCAAAAGCAGCACCATGGTAAAAATAGTGACTTTTCATTCACCCAGGTCTCAAAAAGGCAACGTTTTAGCTCCTCAATTAAAGCATTCCATTGAGGAGCTATACATTGCCTTTTAGAGACATAAGTGAATAGTCACCATCTGTTCAATGTGGAGCCGCTTTTGCTTCTCAAACATGGAGATCTGAATTTTCTATACACTATCATCTTACAAGGAGCAGGCCAGTAAATTAGGTTGTTTTTCCATGATCTGTACATATCTTTATTACAATATCTGGGATATTAAAAAAATATAATGGTCCCCATAGATACAATGGTCTCAAGTTGTGATGGGTTCAACTTACCATGGTCTCTCATCAGCCATTGAAAGTTAAATACACTTGCAACATACTATACCTTTAGGCAGCAGAAGCTGTCAGACATTGTCAAGAGTGCATGGCAATAGGCAAAAAAAAGAAAAAAAAAAAGGATCCAACTGATTGCCTATGTTCCTAAGCAAAGGCTCCCCCTGGCAATACAGATTTAGGCATGCCTAGTATAACACTCATGTCGACATGGTCAACACTTGACGTGCACTGCTAATGAAACCGTACCCACTGATTGGCTGGATTCAGACAGCAAGTATGCACAATCATTAGAGGTGCACGGTGATTGGCCAGAATATCCAGTCAATCGGTATGCACAGTTCATTAGGCAAGCCTTAGTCCCAGTGGGAGTCAGTGCCTTAAGGTGCATGTGATTAGCTAAATATTCCAGCCAATAGCCATGCACATGCTGATAGACTGGATGTTCCAGCCAATCGTGTGCATCCCTGATAATGCATACGCTTTGTTTATTTTTTTACCGGGTTAAAATTTTGAGTTCCATATACGCTGGGAAGTAGTGACAGGTCGCTTCTTTCTCCCCAGCATACAATACGCACATATTGTATGCTGGGGAAGATGTGAGTAATTGAATTACCGTAATTGCGGGGAATATTTTGGGCGTTTTGCTGTGCAATTATGCGCCGGAATACGTGACGCAATTATGCCGTGTGAACATACCCTTAGTTTTTTTTTTATTTTTCTTTTTAGCAAGTATCTTTCTTTGTTCCCTGATGAACCTTCCTTAATTTGGTGGGGGAAATGTGTTGGGTCATTTGTTAACTGTTATTTTCTATCTTATGCTAAATTTGTGTTTCAGGATGTCAGTGATTTTTATCCTGATACAAATAAAAGTACCATATCTGGTGTAGCAGATAGGGATGTTGTAAGGTTAAAGTAGGGGTAGGTTCCTGCAGTGGCCGCCCTTATCGGGGCAGGTGCCCCATAAATATATACTGTAGATATACACAGATTTTCATCTGCTTAGGGTATTTTCTAGGGTCCACAGATTTATTTATTTTTTTAAAACTTATTCTCATTAAAAGTTATTAACAGTACAATAGGCACAGAATTTTACTTCACAGTAATTGTACACTCACCTCGAGTCCTTAACGGCTCCGACCAGTTTGTGTAAGCAATCTGTTTGTTTGCATTATACAAAATAAAGCGTATCCTATAGGAAAAAGGAAAAAACAGCTTTATCAATACCTTTAAATCTAGAAAGACGGAATAAAAAAAAATGGCTGCTAATAGAAAGTTTAGCCAACGTGTACACAGCACGCATCAAGCTAGCTAATTAGCAGTGTGATCCATAACAAGCGGGGAGTAGGGATTAAAGTATCAGGGTGGTAAAATCAATGTGAATGCTCGCCAATCATCAAATAAATTAGAACCAGGAAAATCAATTCTGAAGACTTGTTTTTTTTTTTTTTACATGTATTCATTGAGAAACTGATCAAAAGGTGAGACCAAGTCTGATCATCAGGCATGAAGGAACGTAGCAAACAGATGCCACAAATTGGTCCGACACAAACTTTTAATGGAATTGTAATGTTAGAATAGGACATCTGCGTGGCCTGAGGTGGTGACCCTGCTCAGTCCACTGACGTCAATTCACACGTGGGCAGATCACAGAAAATGAGATGTAAAAGGAAACCGGGTTAAAAATGGAATCTAATTTGTGGGCAGCCTGTTATAGAGCAGATTAAAATATTGTTATGGGGAAAAGGATTCAGTAGAACTTATAATTAATTTAAAGTCTTGCTCGGTCTTCGCTTAGGAGTCCAGTAGGCAGTTCTAATAATTGATGGACAGCATTCCCCTATGACTTTGTATATGTAAATAACTGTCAATTACCGATTAAAACACCCACTGGACTCCTCGGCAGAGTGCAGGGCTTTCAATCAATAAAATACAAGTTCTACTGAATTTTTTCCTCACAAATCTTTATATTAACCTAGCCCAGTTTTTCCTCCCTTTTTTTTTTTGTTGTTTGAGAAATTTTTGTAGGAGAAGTGTTTTGTGGGAGCATTGTTTGAGTTTACATCTAAACTACGCCATAATCATTGTTTTTCAGTGTGAGCAAACATTTTTTTGCATTTTTTTATTTTTTTATTTTTTTTTTTAGACCATTACACAGCACTCATTGCGCAAGATAAATAAGGATATGTGCCAATAGTTAGGACAAACACAGTGACACCAATTACATTTACATTTTTTTAAAAATTTGTATTACACGAAAAAGTGGACGTTTGAAACTTTAAATATTTTTTTTTTTTTTTTTTTTTAAAGATCTAAAAAGAGTTTTACTTGTAATTTTAGTCCCCCATAGGGGGCATGATCACTTGTTAACTATCCTGCAAAACAAATGCATGGAAGAATAATGTGCAACTACAGCTTTCCTAATACACCCTGCTTTAGGCTGTATGTAGTATGGGCAGTAAGATGGCAGGCCTGGAAACCTTCATTAGGCTCTCAGCTGCCATGACTACTGACCAGTATCTCGGGTTTGCATTGCATGATTGCAGTGGGCACCTCCTTTTGCATAACAGCCTAGATCAGGCATCCTCAAACTGCGGCCCTTCAGCTGTTGGGAAACTACAACTCCCATCATTTCCACTGTTCTAGATTATATAAATGCATGATAGGAGTTGTAGCTTCCCAACAGCTGGAGGGCCGCAGTTTGAGGATGTCTGGCCTAGATGATGCGGTCATGTTGACCACAGCATTTAAGTAGTTAAATGCAGTCATCTCCAGTCCCAGTCAGCACAGAAGGTGGTGCCAGCTATATCCAACAGCCTGCACACACTGGGGCAGATTTATCAAAAGTGTCTTAGACAGTGTAAAGTTAGACTAGACAGTTTTATAATGCGCCACAATTATCATAGTGTTGATAAATCTGGTGCAGGTTAGAACTGTCTAGTCTAACTCTGTACCACAATTAAGTTGTCTTACTTTCACATCAGAAACGCCGACAAAATCTGGGCGCATTTTTTGGTCGCACTTAAGCCACGCCCCTTTTCCCACGAGGCCACGCCCCTTTGTCGGACGAGGCGCAGAAGCGTCTGAAACTGTCTAAAAGACATAGTAAATGTGGCGGAAAGCTGGTTTCTGGTGCAAATGGAGTCAGAATTCTGGCGCAGCTGCTTTGATAAATCTGCCCCACTGTGTATAGAGTGGGCTCAGCGCTTCATGTCGCTTCATACCTCCTTGCACCCCCTTCCTAACAGTTAGGAGATGGTGCTCTAGAAGGTCACCTACCTCCATCTTATTGTCATTGTGGCCACAAACACTTTGTACCTTTCTGTAGCGAATAAGGAGTAGATGGCTTTTTGCCATTTAGCACTTGTGGGTTCTCTGATTTATAGCCTTCATTTTTACTACTTACAGTATCTTCACATTTTTGTAAATGTTGTATTATATCTGTTCATGGGACAACACTGAAGCCTTTGATACAATGTAAAGTAGTCAGTGTACAGCTTGTATAACAGTGTAACTCAAACACACAGGTAATGTCTAAACCACTGGCAACAAAAGTGAGCCCCCTAGGGGCGTCCCTAGGTAGTTTCATTCAGAGCTCGGGCCCCGGATAAAGCCCCCTGTGCCCCTAACCTCCCGGGCTCCAGGCCGCTGCCGTGGGCTTGGAGCACCGACTGTCCCTTCAGCTGCATGTGCGTCCACCATACACACATACAGCCAAGGGCTTCTGTGGAGCAGAGAGCGAGCGCACCCTGCCCCGCAGACAGTGTCGGACTGAGCACGGGTCCAACACTGCGGGGCCGCCGGGTCCTCTTAGCGCTGAGGACCCGCCACGGCCCCATGCTGCTCAGCTGGCAGCGGCGCAATGTAATTACCTCATCACGCCGCTGCCTGTCCTCGGACACACAGCCCGTCATAAGCTGTGCGCCCGAGGAGCTGCCGGAGGGGCGTGGGACTGAAGAGGACAGAGCGCGCTCGCCGGGGCAGTTAAGGTGAGTATTACGGATATTATTTTTAATGGAGTTTACCTGCCTGTGCCCATATATATGCCTGTGTGCCCCCATATCTATATACCTACCTGAGAGTGACATATATATATATATATACATACACACACACCTGCCTGAGTGACCCTATATCTATGTACCTGCCTGAGAGTATCCCTATATCTATATACCTGCCTAAGTGACCCTATATTTATATACCTGCCTAATTGAGGGGACCTATACACCTTCCGAACTGAGGGACATATACCTATAATGAAGGAGTTGCTGGAAATGTGAGGATTCTAAGATATTTGTGTCCAAATCTGGAGGGACGAGTATTGGCCGGGAGCAATCAGCGAGAAGGTGTGAACCGGATGGAGAAGAAAAGGGAATGTGAACGACGCTGATCAGAAAAGACGTCTCCTGTGAGTCACTAAATGTAACTGCAGTGTAATCACTTATATTTCTGCTGAGCATGAACATACAATTAGTATCCACTAGAGATGGGCGAATTGATTCTAACGAAGTGGAATTCATTTAGAATTTCAGGAAAACTTCGGTTCTGAACGAAGTCGAAGTTTGGGGACTCGGGTGAACGAAGTGTGCTTTTGATTGATAAAATGGCTGCCAGCACATGGCGCTACATGGGGCAAAGCACTCTGGGAGGAAGAAGGGCATAGCCTGCATGACATATGCAGAGATGAAGCCAATCAGAGACCGGCGGGATTCTGTGACGTCACCGCACTATATAACTCCGGGCGCGACGCCGGGAGCTCACACTCCTCTCACTGTGCTCATCAGGGAAGGTGCTGCCGCGGCTGATAGCTCTTACTGAAGAACTGATTTTTATACAGAGATTTTTGTGGGGTGTCTCAGCTTGTCTCAGAGACTGCTTCTCTTAACGTTCTATTTCTGTTTTTTTGGGGTATTGGATCTAAACCCAGTGTGTACTGCAGCTGCAATAATTTAAATCCTATTCTCACGCAAATGAAATCCAGGAGGTCTAAGCTTTTCCGTTGATTCTTTTTAAAGAAACAGCGTTTTTAAAATACAATACCACTTATTTTTGGTGCTCAATTCTTTGGCGCAATTTCACCCGGGGGTTAAATTAAGCGTTGTTTTTTTCAGCTGGGGTGACCCAAAAAACCGTCTTTTAAACCCAAAAATATTACTTTTTCCTGTGAAAAATTCAAACAAAGGTTAATTCAATTTTTTCTCTTGTTGTGTGCGAAAAAAAAACACCCCAATTGAAACACGCTACAAAGTTATTTGTGGTGCTCAATTTTTGGGCGCAATTTACTCCGGGGGTTAAAATTTAAGGTTGTTCTGCAGTTGTATCAGAAAAAGAAATTTGTTTTTCACCCCCCACGAAGAAATTTTAGAAAATTAAAATTAAAGGTTTAAATTAACCCTGTTTGGTTTTAATCGTAAAATAAAAAGGTTTTTAAAACGGCACATAAAGTAAATTTTTCCTCCCCCTTTTGGGAGCGCTTTATACCCAAGGGTTACCAGCTTGTTAGGGGTTATTTGGGTCAAATACGGGTGGTTTTTATTTTTAAAGATATTTCTTTAAACAGTGCTGTACTTTTTAGAACAAACAGTATGTCAGCAGAGGGTGGGCTCCCCCTTTGCGAGTGGCGGGCACAAACTTCCCAGGCCCAGGTGCGCGGGGGGTCACCCTGGGGGGCCAAATGCCGCTGTCATCTAGGGGCCCGTGTGTTGTTCAGCCCCCCTGGTTCTTGATTGGGTTGTTAGGTCATCCCTTCCTCCAGTGACATTGAAAACCCCAGCAAGGTCGGGGGGAAGTCAGACACAACCCTTATTTTGGCATCCCCCGGGAGGGGTCAGGGGCCTCCCGTCCTAACCCTTGCCCCATCGGTTCCTCAGCGAGATCTCTATGGGGTTTGGGGGGCTCGCCCCTTTTTAAGCGGGTTTGAAAAATTTTGGGAGGGCAGTCAGCAGCTACTTGGCAGGAGAAAGGGGGCCCAAAATATCCCCTGCTTTTGCATGGCGGCAAAGTATAGATGTTGAGAGGGGCATGGGGGTCATGTTGTGGGGGTCAGCCTCTGCATCCCAAGACCGTGATGAGACAGAGTGCGTGAAAACAAAATAGTTGAGGGTTGTACCCGACCGCATTGGGCCCGGGTGAGGCAAGGGTTATCATCTCAGGAAAAAAGGGAGGGGTCGTTTGGGTCGGGCGCGGGCAGCCGCAAGTGGGTTGTGTGGCGCAAGTAAAAGGGTAGAGCAGTGTGGGGTTTGGGCAAGCGGCAAGGGGTAAAAAACCCGTTCGCAGGCCCAAGAAAGTGCGGACAGGGGCCGGGAAAGGCGGCGTAGTCACTAGTGCGGGCTTGGGGGAAAAAATCGAAAATCGGGTGTGGCAGTTCTTTCAAAGACCCCGGAGGAGCCAAATTTGGGGTATGTAGAATTTTGTAGCAGAAATGAAGCGTGGCCAGGGAGCCCAAAATTGGGGACCACGCCCTGCGTCAACCTGCACGTCCCATCGGTGGCCTGGGAAAGAAACGTGGCTCAGATGTGGTGGTCCATCCTGGCCCGCAGAAACGCAGCAGCGCCAGTGGCCCCCCATCCCATTGAGCCAGTAAAGGGGCCCACCCTCGCAAAAGGGGGAGCGTTTCTCTTTGACATCCCCCGGTCCAATGCTTCCCCCGCTCCTGGGGCTATTGGGGCCACAGTGTTCAGTGAGGCGATGCAAAGAGCAACAGTATGCGCCCAACCCCACCCTAAGGTGCAGCAGTGACCGTGCTCCGTCCAAGTTGTTGGTACTGCGCCCCCCTTTCAATTTGGTGGACTCTGAAACTTCAGAAAAAACTAATGGTTGTGCCGGGCCGAGTGGGGTTCCAACCCTAATTTTTTTCCAAAAGCAGTCCCAGCACTTCAAAAAATATGTAGAACAGAAGGGGGGCCCAGTCCTTGGCTTTTTGTTTGTTCCAAGGTGCACGGCAGCCGGACGTTGGAGCTGTAACTACGGTCAGGGCCATTTCTGTCCTTTACGGCCCCATGGGTGAATGTCTTCCGGGGCCCCCGGGCCCCCAACAACTTGGGCAGGGAGGCTTTTCCCCCACGTTGTCAAAAAGCGGGGTCCCCGGGCCAAGTCCGCCTCCCCCACCCCCCATTCAGCCTCCACAAATATGCTCCCTCATTCCCCATGTTTGGGCCGCGGGTGTCACCAGTTTACACCTGGCTTGCCCCCGGCGAACGAAAAATCCCCAGGGGGGGAACTGCTCGCGTCTGCAGCAGAAATCGTGTGTGGTTTTCCGGCCCAACGCAAATCGGAACCATGGTGGGCAATGGGAGGAAATGGTTCCCCCGCTGCCGAGGAGGGATGGTCCAGCCCCTGCAGGCGAAAAGTGTTCAATTGGTTTGAAAGGTTTGAAGTCTTCCACCCTCTTTAGAAACATTCTGAAAATGGCAGGAAACGGGGCATGCACTTTAATTTACAAAGCCCGGAAACCCTCCCCGAGTGCGCGGGAGAAGGCCCCCCCCAAACACTTGATATGGATGTTTCCACCCTTGGAATTCCAGCCTGCCATGTTGGGGCCCGTATGAACGAGAAAAAGGGCCCTTAACGATTTTTTGATGATCCGGCGACAGAAGTACTTCCCCCGTGTAACTTTAGTCAGCCAGTGGAGTTTATGCGTGACACTGCCTTTGTTGGGCCCTTCGAGGGGCCACTTATTTGTCGTCCCGGCTACGGGATGAATAACGTATTCCCCGTTAAGTCGGAACAGATGCTGAAAATCTGTTGGGAAAGGGGGTGGAGAGTGGCGACTCTCTCGCGGCCAATGGTCCGGGGGGGGATGAATGGGGGGAGGAGGAATTGGGGCAGAAAATTTTCTGGTGAAATGAGTGGTTTTACCCAGGTGAAAAGGGGAGGGGGGGAGCAGGGAGCTAGAGGAGAGAGGAAACGAGGCAGATGAAACCCCAAGACGTGGGGTATCAGTGGAGATGGGGCAGGGAGCCCTCGGGTACTTGTACAGTGGCCCCAAAATGCCGATTTGCCGGTAGTGAACCGAAAAGTCAGCATCCGGGAGGATGATTCTGGTCTCACCCTTTGGCCCTTTCTCCGTCCAAAATGGGAGCCCTTTTTTCCAGCTATTTGGGGGGAGGGAAAAACCCAAAAAATATAGGGAAATCTCGTAGTCAGTTGGCCCCTGCCCATGTGCGGGATCGTCCCCCCTTGCAGGTTGACGGGGGGGTTTTTCAGCGCTCACGTACTACTGCCGGCTGCGGGGGAAGGTGGGGGGTCGAGCGTACCCGTCCATCAGCGCAACCTAAATCTGGAGTCAATGATGGCAGCTTCCCTTCACCCGCTAGTGAGGGAGGGCGTCGCCCGCAGAGCAGGACCTGAAACAGACCCGAAAAAACAGGGGTGGCCCCTTGGGAAAACATCTGCCACCCCAGTTTGAGTCCGTGGGGCTACTGGGCAGCCAACGGATGTGTGGGCCCCAAATTGCGAGTTTTTCAGTGGGGAAGCTGCCCGCCCCGGGCCCGTGGTGGCATCAGAGGGGTGTTGTGGGGGGGGCCTCGTTCCCCAAAGGGAAAAACCCCTTGTCCACGGGAAATGTGGAAGACTGACTTGTCAGATGAATCAGGCGGGATCGCCCGGATTTCCACACCCCAAGGGCCCTTGGCGTCAGACACATCAGCCTGACGCCCCCACCCAAAATGTGAGAAATGAGTCTGGGTTCAAAATACCCGCCCCGCCCCTATTCTGATGCGCCCCCCCTTTAGGCCCCCACTCTGCTGACGTTTTATTCCCCCCTCTTTGGGGGACCCCCCCCAACCCCCCTTTCTTTCCGGGGACTGGGATTTGCCCACCCAACCCCCCCCCACCCCCTGTCATTGTGCCACCCTTCTTTTTGGACCTAAATGCTTTTTCCCCGGCCCCCTTTTGGGGTTTGGGGTTGCCCTGACCTACAAACTGTTTTCATTTTTGGTCCCACCCCCCCTTTGTTTTGCCCCTACCCTTTTGTTTCTGCCACCCCAGAATGTCCCCCCTTGTGGGCCCTTTTTTTAAATGACCCTTTTTTAAATTGCTGTGGCGCCGCCCTCCCTCCCTCTGTCATATTTGCCACCTGAGCCCTCAGCTTGTTTTTTTTTGCTGTTTCTCCCTGATTTTCAGGCTCATTCCCCCTTTAGTTTTTTGGGCGTTTTGCCCTCTTACGGCCCCGGGGAAATTTTATAGTGAAGCGATTTAAGAGCGGGGGGGCAGTCATTGGTGTATACTAAAAAAAAACAACATTGTATGAAGACCAAAACCCAAACTTTCCTCTGCTTTTAAGCCTGTAAAAGTTCTACGCACCCTGCAGGTTGTGCGCCTGGGAAAAAGCGTTTTTTAAGTGTTCGTGGAAGTAATTCGGAACGAAGTTATTTTTTGCCGGAAATTCGGCGAGTTTAAAAGAAACGAAATTTTGGGAAAAATTTGCCCATCTCTTTTTCCACTAATTGGTCCTGTTTGGCGGGGAATATGTTTCAGAGCCCCTGTACAATGATGTCAATGTGTTTGGGCGCGTTTGGTCGGGTCTGAGGGGTTACATGTTCCTTAAGTAATAGTAGTTTTGGGTCTTTGTTTTATAGTTTTTTTTTTTTAGTAACAATCATTCGTCTGGTAGATTTGCTCGATGTGTCGGTGTATGTTTTGGTGACTTATTTATAAGGTATCACACTCATATGTGGTGAGGTTTTGAAAAAGTTAATTTGTCAGCTCTGATTTTCTTTGTACAGTGACTGCTGAGGAGATGGTCAGGAACTAGGTGGAATATGCAGGAAATTAGTGACAGGAACAGAAGGGTTTTCTCTGTAAAAACACATCCGCAGTTCGTAATGAGGCGCGAAAAATGCCGTGTGCACTCAGCCCTACTGAGCAAAATTAAACACAGGACCCGGGCCCCGGATGTTTTAGGACCCTAGCAATGCCCCTGGAGCACCCCCCTAGGGGAAAATGGACAAATTGCTCACAAAGGGTTAATATTTCTTTTGTGGCCAGCATTATTTTCCAGCTTGGCCTTAACTCTTTTGTTCATAGAGTTTACTAGAATTTCAGAGGTTGCCAATGGAATCTTCTTCCACTACTGATGATGACATTACGGAGATGGTGGATGTTAGAGACCTTGCGCTCCTCCACATTCTGTACGAAGACGCCCCACAGATGGAGAGGAGGGGGTGGGGGGGAATCATGCCCTGCTTCAATATGTCACAGAACATTTTAGCATTCATCGTTCCCTAATGAATGTAGCTCCCCACACCCAAAAGCACTCATGCAGCCCCAAACCATGACACTCCAAACACCATGCTTGACTGCAGGCAAGATAGACTTGCCTTTGTACTCCTCACCTGGTTGCTGCCATACATGTTTGACACCATCTGAACCAAAATAGGTTTATCGTGGTCTCATCAGACCAGAGGATATGGTTCCAGTAATCCATGTCCTTAATTTTCTTGTGCATAATCTTTAGAAAAGGCTTCCTTCTGGGATGACTGTCATGCAGACCAATTTGATGCAGTGCGTGGTGTATGGTCTGGACACCGACAGGCTGACCCCTCATCCCTATAACCTTTTCAGCAATGATTGCAACATGGCAAGGCCTGGTCTGAGTGGAACCTGTCTTTATAAACCACTATCTGGTCTGTCACCATGCTGTAGCTCAGTTTCAGGATGTTGGCCTAGGCTATAAGAAGATTGCCATCTTTCTATAGAGCAACAACATTTGTTTTCAAATCCCCATACAGTTCTTTGCCACGAGGTGCCATGCTAAACTTCCAGTGACCAGAATGAGAGCGATAATACCAAATTTAACACACCTGCTCCCCATTCACACCCAAGAACTTTGTAACACTAATGAGTCACATGACACCATGGAGAGTAAAAGACAAATTGGGCATAATTTGTCCATTTTTACTTATGGATGTACTCACTTTTGTTGCCAGTGCTTTAGACATCGATGGCAGCGACTGAAGTTATTTTGAGGGCACACCAAATTTAAACTGCTGTACACTGACTACTTTACATTGTAACAAAGTAATATATCCTCAGTGTTGTCCCCTGAAAAAAAAAAAATGCAATATTTACAAAAATTTAGGGGTGCACTCCCTTTTGTGAGATACTGTTTGTTGTCATTTCAGTATCCGGTCATGAGGCCCATCTGATTTTACTCTGGGTCCCTATGAATGAGCACTTCATGTTAATGCTACGAGTGAGAAGACTTAGGCTAGTGCTGTATATTGGGAGGGCTAATATTCGGAATTCGGTCCAGTTTTGCATTTACATTTAAGACTTCATAGCTAATATCTCAACGTTACTTGTTAAAACTATGACAGTACAGTGTGACCATTACCCCCAGGCAATTTACAGCAAAAAGATAAAAGTAATAAATATATGAGCATCCAAGAAGCAGCAGCTCACATAGTCCTAAAAGCCTCCTCGACCAGCAGTTAGAGTCACACAAAAAACCATGATGGATTAGGTAAATTCAGTGGGATGAAGGGTGTTGGGCCATCTGTGGGATTCGGATTTGGTTGTGCATTATTTAGATGACCACCACCAACTTTATTTCAGTGTCTATTTTGGCTGCAAGATTTTTAGGGAATTACACTTAGATTACCATAGAGCCCCAAGGTTGGACTGAGGAAGTAGTATCCACAATAACGGGTATTCAGGGGTGCTGAATCATACCCCAAAGTTTTCTCTTTTTTTAGAGGGTCACTTGGGACAGTCACTATATTTATCCCATGTCCCTCTTTTTCACATGGGAATAGATTTGCATTGATAAACTTACTATATTGCTCCATAAAATACCTGCCAGGCTCCGACATGTGCATTAGACTTCAACTATGATATTTATATAACATTTTCCTTAAAAGCTTAAGTGTATCCCTTGGTTTTAAAATTGGATGCTTTACATGGTAAACTCTTTTTGCCCCTTGAACATATGGATAACATGCTGTCTGGCTATCGAATGTTGCAGGGAATGTACTGTTAATTGAAGAGGTTTTGTCTACTTAGTTGTATTTAAGAGTTTACATAGCAGAAGGAGGATGCCAATACTTAAATTTTATAGTTGGTGAGGCCTGCATTTACTCTAACATTAGCAAGGCCGAAAACAAAGGGCGACATGTCCGAGAAGTGGCGTATCCATGCCAGATTTAAGCGCGTTAAATCAGTGTAAAGTGGGCCTGAAAGTCTGATACTTTCTAAAAACTAGTGTCAGGTATACCTTAAGCGCCTTTAAAAAAGGTGGGGATTGCATCAAAAAGCGCATTTCGCAACTTGCTTCAAGGGGGTTTCATTGATAGTATATGTAATGCGCCTATCGCAGCGCATTGGCCGACGGAGGCGCATAACATATGTAATGCGCCTCAATAGGTGCATTGTGCGACGGGGGCGCACCGTGCACCATATTTAGGTGCATTACAAAGTGTCATGCCCGGATAAATGCCCCTATTTGGTGTACAACATTCATTTACAACAAGAATATGGCGTCAAAAGTGGTTTTGGCACAAAATAGACCAAAAAAACTGGCATTGGTGTGTTGGGACATGTCGCCCAAATTTCCTACAGATGAGGTTGTATCAACAAGCAAGAGAAGATGATCTATACCCCCTGGTATAATGCGATAACTCTTTTTCAGATAAAAAGTAACAAAAAAAGTCTTGCTCTTCTTATCTAACACTGCTCTATGAAGAGTATATGCATGTTGGCTAAGCCAAATGGGGGTCAATAGGCATCCAGAGAAAGCTTACCGACAACCCGAACATATTCGAATTGAAATTTAGCAACAATATTGGCACCATTGCACTTGGACAAACAAGATGGCCTGAAAAGAAAACCTGAAAGTTGTACTAATCATGAAGGGGATAAAAAAATTCTTCCATCGAACTTACATATAAGTAGTGCTGGGCAACATTTTTAGAACCTGTGTGTCATTCTCATTACTGATATCCGGTCCCACTTGAAACACATATAGCTCTGTTGGTGAAGGTTCTCCGAACATGGATCGGCATTGTGGTACAGAATATTTGTCTGGGACAACGTAGGTTTCATTGTTTCCTGGATGAAAAGAAGAAAGAAAAGCATTCAAAATTAATTGAACTGTGCTCATTCAAACCGAGTGTTGCTCGAAATTCACAATGTTTTGGCTGAACTTGTCGAAATATTAGGGACTTCCTGGATGCTAATCTTCAAAGTCTAAGTGGGAAAAATTCTGGTGGAGTTTTCTGGCCTTTGGAAACCAGCCAATAACCTCCAAATTCCATGGGGTTAGGGTATCCTCTAATCTCAAATCCAACCCAAACTGTAACCCTAAAACTAACTCAAAACTACTGTTAAAACCCGAATTGTAACTCAAACTAAATATATAAAAGCTTAACTTGGGGTTAGGGACTCTGTGTGTGTTTGAATTTAACCATGAACCGAATCAAACACACAACACAATTTCTGGGACACTATTAGCAAGATTAGATGTTGAGTTGCTAATTTGGAAAATATGTAAGATCCCAGAGCTTAAAGGGATATTCTAGTATACAGAACTTGAGTCCTATAGAAAGTGTGTGGTACAAAGCAAAAATCTTCAATATATTATAGTAATTGAATATTTTCAGTGGTTTCCCACATAATTCACTAACTACTGGCTCAAAACAATATGCTTATAGCTTGTTGCCAAGGGATGTGACCTGGAGTTTGGTTTTAGCTTACTGGTCAGTCATGCTCAGTTCCAGCACTAGGAAGGTGAACGATGTATCTATGCAATAGTAGGGGATGCAACTAGGAACTAATTTGTGAGGCTGAGCAGTGAGGGGGCGCAATATAAGATATACAAGAGGGTGAAGATAGTCAAGGGAATACAAGAAATAGAGCAGCCTTGACAAATTATGAGCAATGCATGATGGGAATTGTAGTCTGCTACCTACATGATCTGCTGCTAAAGCCACATCCACACTTTTCGTACTAACTAAAAGCACATAGACGGGAAGCAGTGCGACAAAATATGTCAGTTATACGTGTTTTGGATGTGGGATTAGCATTAAACTGTGTAAAGACCCTGCAGCCCCCTTTTAAGTTTTGTCCAAACAACCGGAACACCCCTTTAATAGCCCACATTCTGGATTAAACTACTGGTCACCCAAGACTCTGCTCAACAACTACGGATGTTGGACATTTTCTCATAAACTGGAAATTGTTGCAAAATACCAAAGACAAAGGGCCACATGTATGAAATGCTTTTGGTCTAAAACTCATTTTTTTTCCCCATAGAAACCTATGGGGAAAAAGTGAATTTTAGACCAAAACCTTTTCATACATGTGGCCTAAAGTCTTAAAAAATTAGAGGTTTTGCAGAGAGTAAAAATAGCAGATCATATACTTATTGTCCAACCTACCCCTGGACTGCTGGTAACATTTACTATAGTAAAGCCTCGCACATACTGCAAAACTGTGCCGAGTATGAAGATACAAGGCACATGCAGCCTCATACCAAGAAGATTTAGGCCCTCCATGTGATGTCCTGTGGTGCTTGCTGTAACTTCTCCTGTTGAATTCGTGCATCGTCTGATTGAAAAAAACCTTCATATGAAATTAGAGGGATATTGGAGGTAGAGTTGGGGTCAGACTTCTGTGGGGGCCATATTACAGGTTCGAAGGTTGTACCAAGCTATTAAGTGGTAGTGGGTACGATATGTAAGAATATGCATGATATCCATAAATGCCACCCAAATATATACTAGCAGTATAAAATAATGTACTACTTACCCATGATCTGGACCTGCGCTTCTATGAGAGAAGTATTCCTTGGGGCCACTGATGTATCTAATGCCTGGAGCATCCAGGATTCATACAAGCAGTAAGGTGGCCTCAACCAGAGGACAGACGATAAAAGTCTATCCTCAGAAAAGAGAGAAATTCTATATTCTGAAAAGATAGAAGAGAACTACAAATTAGGACCATAAGTGATTAAAACAAATAATTATAGAAGAGGATGAGGAACACACGATAGCAAATAGAAGGGTGTTGCTTCATGTAGCAATAATCATACATCGCACCCCCGAGGAAGCTACATCTTGAGGCCATATGTGTAAGGTTCTTTCCCACCTAAACAGCTCTGGGGCTATTTTTCCCGTATCTTGTGTGCAATTATTTAACCCTGGTACAGTATTGCCTTTGCTATTTATTTCTTTGCATATTGGTTTGCTGTATCGTGGGTCAAATTGTTTGCTTTTGTCCCTATTATTATTGACACGCTTATATTTTTATTAGATGTATATTGTTATCTTTGCCTATATTTCACATGTTGTGTATAGGGAAACCTCATTAGACTATGCATATGTGTTATCCCCCTTTTTGGACCTTAAAATTAAAATATCCTTTTTTTATTTTTTTTTATTTTATATTAAAAAAAAAATATTTATAAAATTTTTTATATCAGATTTCTGGTGTGTGCCGTTTTGTTTTTTTTCTACGTAAGACAAATAGAATACATGGTGGAAGATTTATTAGTCATAAATCAGTTAAAACAGCCTCTTTATAAAAAAGTGCTTTTTTAATTTTTTTTTTTCAAAAAACCGAATTTAAAAAAAAAAAAATCACTTTAATTAGGATGTTTCTTGCAACAGCAAAAAAGTTGTACTTTTTACATATGTTTTTGGTTCAAAACTGCAGCGGCCAGATTTCAGTCATTTCTTCTCCCCAAAATGTATCATGCTGTAGGTGTGTGGTGTACATATTATATATAAAAAAAAAATTTTTTTTAAATTCCAGGAAAATTTTTTGTAATGATTTTCCTTTTTCATGCATTTTCATTTCTTTGGTTTGAATTCCATTGTATTTGATGTTTTTTTTCCATGCACTACAGGTCAAACTATGCATCAACAAAACTTGCATTTTTTTGCAATCCTTCTAAACCTTCCATTGCAAAATTCTGTGCATAAAACACGCATTGCGCACGAAAAATGGCATTGCCTCAATTTTTTTCACTTCACGTAAAGATTCAAATGCATCTTTATTTTTCATAAATTTTGGGGAACAAAGTTTGGGCATAGTCTCATAGAAAACAACGGGACATGACTGAAGCACATTTTACGCGTGGTTACGCACTATACAAAAATGCATTTTACGCAAAAATATACGCCTCAAAAAACATTGTGTAAACTCAGCCTTAAACCTCACTTGTTTATTTTGGGTTAGTATTTTGCATCAGTGCTTGCGAGCCAAAATTCAGTTTAGGTCCAAAACACAGAAAACATAAAAATTTTTCCACTAGACTGTAAGCTCTTGGCTGTGGTTTATAAATACTAATGCCAAGAAAAATGCTGCCGAATAATGTACACAAGCAGGTACATACAGGTTCCATCTCTAATTACTATGCAGACCAAAGCCAGAGTCCCATAGAGGAACAGCCACACGCCGGTGAAACCATGGCCCTATGAGATTGCTTGTGCAGCATTAAAGTCACCAGCAGACCTTTATGGCCAACACAAGGCTTTTGCCCCAAGGGCCCACAAAAACACAGCAATTCATACTACAGCCACACAGTACCAGTGTGTATCCGCACCCATGACTACACCCCAATTGGACTTCTCCTTGCTTAATATACAGACAATCACAGACAATCTGTCCCCTGGTTACAAACGGAGACTTATGGGGCATGCTGGCACCTGTAGTTCCATGTTCCACACACAGCAGATTGTAACTGTAGAATGACAAGTTCCAGCACGCCACAGCAGCACATAAGGTGAAATCTTATTAACAGGAGCACCGACAGCAAAACAAATGTAAAACCCTTCCCGACACTACCCAAAACTAAAAAAAAATAAACTTTTGTGCTGGAGCTCCATTTAATAAATATATTGGTTCCGACTTGCATACAAATTCAACTTCAGAACAAACCTACAGTCCCTATCCCGTTCATAACCTGGGGACTGCCTGTAATGTTATGGATTAACAAGTCTTATGTGCAGATACAAATCCAGAGAGGATCCTTACTGTCCAGAAGGAACGGCTTTGGCTGGCTCACAACACATCTAGTTATGAATAAAATGGTCAGTAAACTCCTCCACAGTATGGGTCTCATTTCTCCAGGGGAACAGCCCAGCTTTGCAGGGTTACCAGGAGCTGTCTGTCTGGGATTATTCGCATTTGTTTAAGCTGCTAATTAATAACCTCAGTCATGTGGACGGCTCCCAGAGGCAGGATGTGGTCTACACCCAGATTCATGCGCACACCGTGCAGATTTGGAGCAGGGTTCAGGCCAAGGCTCAGTGCACACTTGAGTTTTTTGGAATGGATGTTAACATGTTAATTGACTCATATAGGTGGACGGATGTGCAACGTATATTGGCATAGAGGCCATTTTTACACTTCCCTTCAAATATCAGTTTAATTTTCACAGATGGAGGACTCAGGGCGCTGCGCTTTTTCAAGTTGAAAAAAACGTATATGTTACAAAATGCTTTTTTTACAATGTATGTTAACCCCTTCCTGACGGACGGTCATAATAATATGGCTCTAAATCTTTTTCCTCCTTGCCTTGTGAAAGCCATAACTTTTTTTTACTTTTCACCCAACATAGACACATTAGGGCTTTTATTTTGCGGGACAAGATTAACTTTCTAATGGTGTTATTCATATTACTGTAGAATATGCTGGGGAACGGCAAAAAAAATCTAAGTGGAGAGAAATGTGAAAAAAAACGTACTTGCGCCATGTTTGCGGGAGTTTCTTTTTATGGAGTTTATTCGTCGGTAAAAATGATGTGTTAGCTGTATTCTACAGGTTGATACACATCCTACAATACCAAACATGTAGGGTTTCCGTTATGTTTTGGTGCCATTTTGTGCGGCCAATAACTTTTTTTTTTGTGCTAACACCTACGGACGTCATTGAGGCGGAATTTTTTGCGGGCTGATGTTTACATTTTATTGCTAGCAGTTTGGAATGCATGCGACTTTTTTGATCACTTTTATTCCAATTTTTATGGGACTTGAAATGACCAAAAAACCGCAATTTTGGCGTTTGGAATTTTTTTCTTCTACAGTGTTCAGCATACGGGATAAATGATGTTATATTTTTATAGAACGGACTTTTTGGACACGGCGATACCAAATATGTGTAACTTTTTTATTATTTTATCTTTTTATTTGTAAAATGGTGAAAGGGGGGGTGATTTGAACTTTTAATACTTTTTTTTTACACTTTAAAACTTTTTATTTATTTTTTTACTTTAACATTGAGTCCCCCTAGGTCACTTCACCACTAGAGGGCGCGATCATTAATACAGTTTAATGCATTGCATAGACAATGCATTAGACTGTACCAGGATGGCGGTTTCCCCATTTCCTGCCTGGGGTCGGAAGTGGGGAAATTCAAAACATGGCAGCGATGAAAGCCTTCACAAGGCTTCCCGCTGCCCTGTTAGCCCATCAGGTTCAGCGTGGCACCGTTTTTCATTCATTTAGACACTGCGGCCATCTTTGCCGTGGCGTCTAAGGCTATGTTCACACGGCTTAATTGCGGGACGTAATTACGCCCCGCAATTTCGGGCCCTGGACGGGGGCGGGGCGGGAGCGGGGAGTAAGCAGGGGGCCGGCACTTCGCCGGCCCATTGACTATCACTGCTAAACGGCGCGTATAAAGCCGCTAGAAAGTGACAGGTGAATTATCTCCCCGCCCGGCGGATTCGCCGGGCGGGGGGAGAGGAGACGTAATCCATAGTTCTCTATGAGAACTGTGAATTACCGTAATGAATGGGCCGTTTTCGGGCCCCTAATTGGGCGCACTTCGGCGCGTATTACGACCCAAATACGGGCCCTTTTTAAGACCTGCGGCACTTTGACTGGCCTAGGGGTTAGCTGCAATTAGCCGCTAACACCCGGCGGCTGTGAAACGGGATCGCGCTGCAATCCCGTTTCAAAGCCGCTTACCGGCGCTATGACGTACTCATACATCATAGGTCGGTAAGGGGTTAATGGAAATCAGATCCTAGTGTTTGTGCCCATGTTGTAAACGTATATGTTTGTATCTGTTATAAAATATATAAACAAAGCTACCCAATCAAATTGCAGAGAAAAACTGGTGACAGCCAATAGTCATTGTCTGCACCAAACAGTGCATGTTTGTCATACGTTTCACATATACATTATTACGCACGTGTTTGGCTATGTTCACACGGTGTAATTACGGGGATGTATTTCGGCCGCAATGACGCCGTGTGCTCAGGAGCGGGGACGGGTCGGGGGTGCCGCCAGCCCGCCGGCCCCATAGACACGCATTATTCGCGGCACATATTCGCTGTGAATAAATGACATGTCACTTATCTCCCCGCTCGCCGTATTGTGTGAACAGGGAGAGGAGACGTAATCCATAGTTCTCTATTACCGTAATGACTGGAACGTATCTCGCCCTGTATTTCGTGAGATACGTCCCATTTTAAGCCGTGTGAAAGTCAAAACGTATACATTATAACATATCGCTAAACATATGCCAAACATGCACTGTTCCGAGCAGAAGTTTGGCATCCGTTTTTTTCTTTTTGAACTATTGACGGTCCCCCCTACTTCCTTGTAATTTGATTGGGTAGCTTTGTTATATTTTTATCATGGATACAAACGCATACGTTTATAACATGGGCACAAACAATAGGAAAAATTTTCCACTGACGTATACTTTAAAAAAAAAAAAAGTATACTTTAACGTAAACATTTTTATTCACTTCAAAAAGTGCAGCGCCCTGCGTACTCCATTTGTCAAAATAAAACGCATATTTGACAGTTGATAAACGGACACTATGCGTGACGTGTATGAAATTTGGCATTTAAACACCGAATTTCATGCGCATAATAATAGTCTAGAACGCGCCTGATTTATTAACCTGCTATACTACGCATTCTAGCACTTGTACGACACTTCAGGGTCAGGTAAACCACTTTGAAAGTGCTCTACCTGTTCCAGCAGTAATGTGCCTAGATATGCCATAGTAAAGCTACAAATCTATAGCTTCGCTACGGTTCTAGTGCGCATGCCCCCTCTCCCCTGAAACCAGGCGCATTACAAAGTGCCGCGGGCGCTATATAATGCACTTGATAATGGCGTGCGGGGCTTTTAAAAATGAATGAACGGGGCTACAACTGATATCGGGCTGAAAAGACGCCACATATCTGGCGCAGTCCTGTTCATATATGTTGCCCTATGTGAATGTAAATTTCATATTCACAACCTATATACAATAAGTAAATGACCACGTTAACAAATATGTTTATCCGTGCGTCACGACCTCAAAGAAAGGATCCGTCATCCGTTCAAAATAACACAATGTGCACTAAGCCCTATCTTTATTCTTTGGGTCAGTACGCTTCCAATGTTTTTTAGTTTGTTTTTTTTTTAATCTGCTTTGCTACGCCATTTTCTGAGATTAATGACTTTTCTGTTTTTCCCTGTATGAATCCGGGATTGTCTTTTTTTTTGCGGGCTAAGTGGGGTTCATTGATACCATTTTCGGATACCTGTGACTCTTTGATCACTCTTTAAATATTTAAATATTTTGGGATAGCAAAATTACCAAAGAACAAAAATTTAATTTTGGCACTGAGTATTTTTTCTATGGCATTCACCATGCGGGATATTTAATGTTAAATATTAATACATCAGACTTCTACAGACGCTGCAATACCAATTATGATCGACATCTTGTACAGCCATTGGTGGATGCACAGGAGGCAGGACTATTGGCCCCACCTCGGCCGCCCTATGTATTCCTAACCTTTGGTTCACCAAAGTATGTTCTAAACTTGCTATTTGCTGCAGATGGTCATAATAGTGTGTGGCCCACTGCAATGGGATGTCTCACCAAGCTGTTTCAGCGCTAAAAGCAGATTCTAATTTATGCACCCTGTCACTTCCTGGTCAGGCTATTGGTGGTTCTATGGCAGTGATTAGCATATCAGCTTGGCATTCACATCTCTTCTAATAGCACTGACGAGAGCAGGAGATGTTATCTGTAGTGCAGAGAGCTTCAAAGCTCAAAGTAAACAAAGGAGACAAAATACTTGTTTGAGATAACACTAGGTTCTCAAGCTGCCAGCAGCAAAAACACACCTAAAAGTCCATGCATTATTGTAAAAACACATCATGTGACACCAATCTTATAGGGTATGTTCACACGGCGTACTGGGGTGCGTACTGTACATGCCTCAATATGCCGTGTGTTTTAGATGTACGCACTGTCCAGCATGTACTTCGAAAGAACAGGGCGTGGGGGGGTTGGCGACCCCATTCACTTGGATTATCAGCGCTGAGAAAAAGTGACAGGTCACTTGTCTCCCCTGACATACAATACAATCGTATTGTACGCCGAGGAGAAGAGACATAATTCATAGTTCTATATGAGAACTATGAATTACTGTAATTGTGGCGCGCAAATACCTGGTGAAATGCGTACCAGAATTACGCCGTGTGAATATACCCATAGGGGGTCAGAGTTCTATTTTCTGGTTAGAGCTCCCTATGTAGTCATTGATTTAAAATACACATTGATCAAGGCAGCTGTGCCCAAATTCTGGCACAATTTGCACCAAAATACTGCTTTACACCCCATTTATTAGGTGTTTTAGACAGTTTCTGGACACTTCTTTGCCTCTTCTGACAAAAGGGATGTGGCCTCTGTTAAAGGGGCTTAGCTTCGTGAAAAGGGTCCGTGGCTTAGCGTGTGGTGCCCTGCGTCAAAATTTTACCGCAGTTAGTGGTATACAGTAAGGGCCGTCTACAGTATATGGCAAGGGTTTTTCAGCCAGATTTTGATACAGATTTTGGATTCAAAAACTGTCAAAATACGACTGTAAAATCATCTCCATAGACCTCAATAGAAAGTCAGAGCTGTAGTCTATGAACTGTCTATAGATTATGAACAATAATCCGCCATATTTCACTCGGAAAACGTTAGATTATTGTACTATTCCATAAAATGGAACCGTGATTTGATTTATCTCCAACTGTGGTCTATTATTACCCTTATATCTACACCTCCCATCATTGACCTTAGTCTGCAATAGCTGCCACACATCCATCCATTTTGCTGACATCCTGGACCCTTCTATATACCATCCATCATTCTTTTGTCTAACAAGGGACGCAAGTTGCTATGTAATTTCTTGTATCAGTATTAATGTTTGCAGGTTCCCTGATGAAGACCTAAATTTTGAGGGAAAACGTGTTGGAACTTTTTGATTTGCTTTTTTCTGAGATGTTTTTCATAGGTTAAAGGGGTTTTGTCACGATGTAATGTTATGTGGGATCCTCCAAAATGGGTATTTAATCACTTTTCTAAATATATGTGATTACAAAAAGTGAAGCTTGTGAGAGCTACATCATTGTTCAGTCCCCCTTAGTTTCCTGAAAGTTTACATTAGACACGACCAGGAGCTGACAGGAGCTGATATGGTCGCGCTTGCTTGTTTGCACTTCTTATCTGATGACCGGGAACATGAAGGAGCTTGCAAGGGGCTGGGGAGAAAGTGCAATGTATGAGTCTGTCTGCTGTATAGAGAATCCACTGTTGTAATGTTATTATTTGAGTAAACTTTTGAGACGCTCCCTGCTTCCTCGCTCTCTGCTCACCCCCCCCCTCCCTCTGACCCCTGCAGCCATACATGACTCAGCGTGCTTTGTTTATATCCTCCCCTGAGCTGATAAGGAGGTAAGGAACTCACTTTGTGGCAAAACCCCTTTAATAGTGTATTGCACCTTTGAGCACTTTCTTGGTTTTCTTTTATTGTCTCTGTGTCCTTGTCTATGTTATATGTATCTTGCTATGTGTATCTTGTTAGGGTTAGTTAGGGGTTTGGCAGTTTAGGTTCCGGATTGGGGGCGCCCTTATTGGGGCAAGTTCCCCATTTTTGTATAGGTAGCTTTAGTTTGTTTAGGGATATTTTTAGGGTATCTAATCTTGAGGTATTTATTAAATGGTCATAATAATAAAAGTTATATTTTATCTTTATCCTAGGTTTATACATTCTAGTAGTTTGGCTGAAAACCGTCATATACTGGTCGGATTCTAAATCAGAATCATTCGTTATTTCGCATTTTGTCCTTGCCGTGTAGATGCCGCCTAAGCCAAAAATGGGGTAAAGGCTAGACAGTGCTAATATAGACCAGGTTTATCCACCCTATGATAGATGTTTTGAATTCTAAGAATGTCTAGTCTAAGGATACAGTATCTAAGAGTTAGACAGTATTGATATATCTGGCCCTTCTGTCTGTCCTCAGCCACCACTAGACGAAGCTTGGGAGCTAAATGTATAGTATTCAATAATCTCTATGGGACAGATTTATCAATAGTGTCTTAATCTTAGACAATGTAAACTTAGACTAGATAGTCTTACAATTGGCCACATTTATCATAGTGTTGATACATCTGGCACAGGTTAGAACTGTCTAGTCTAAGTTTGTACCATCTTTAAGTTGGCTTACTTTTACACCCCCTTTTACGAGGCCATGCCCCTTTGTTGGACAAGGTGCTGAAGCATCTGAAACTGTCTAAAACACATAGTAAATTTGGCGAAAAGCTTGTAATACATTATTTTTGCCGCAAATTGAGCCAGAAAATATCTTGATAAATCTGCCCCTATGTCTGTGCTGGATCAAAAGAATCCCCAAATAATGAGAACAGGGGGTCCCGCTGTTGAGAACCTACCAATCAGTTGTAAACTGTAAAGAAACCTGGGGGTCGTTATTTCCTCTACAGGAGGGCTGTTTTAACAGCCTTATGAGCTCCTGGTCAAAGCAGAGCACTGGTCCCTGACCAAGCTCATGACAATACACTAGGACAGATAGACAGGTTCCCCATTAGCCACCAGTAGGTAGGTAGGGCTACAAACAGGCAAGGCCCAGGTGGGTAGGTAAGTATGCAGAACCCCACATAGGTAGGAGCCTAAGTAAGTAGGTAGGGCACCCTTCTATAATAGTGGCCCCTTCAGTTGAAATGGAAACAAAAAAAATTTGTAGCCTGTAACCTACAAAACTGATTAGTGTGGCAGGTCGACAATGGCGTCCTGGGGATGTGCAAACATTTAAATTAGAGAACCAACTCAGGACAAACCTCCAACTGTCTAGGGCCCCCTATGCTCCAAGGGCCCCTGGTCCACTGCCTAGAGTGTCCAATGGACAAGACAGCCTTGCCCTACAGCGCCAATTATGGTTGCCAACTTTTCTACCCAGAAATACTGGCCACAATTTGTGGCACAATTCACAGGAATAAAAGGCCATAAAATCAGCATTTACCCATCAAACTTGGAAAATGTGAGCGTGACTGTGGATTGTAAATTAATAAAAACAGGTTTAGTCAGGTGGAATTTTTTTTTAAATTTAATTTCTATCTCTCCCCTAGACACTTCTGTAATATACTTTCATTAAAGGTAATGTCATCATTTTTTTTCTGCTAATTAAAACAAGATATTGATGTATATATTATTTTCCATTTTTATTTTCTGGTTGTAGATTTTTTAATTCTGTTTTCTGCATATGACGATGGAGGCAGCCATCTTGCCTGAGCTGCTTTTAACCGCATTTAGAGAGATGCTTTACAGCAGCTTAATAGACATAGGAGCCTGTGAACAGGAGCAGACCCATTGACTTCTATAGGAGAGTTTTCTGGGCATGCTCTGTGATCTGGGAAGAAAACAGTGTGCAGGGAGGGGGAACTGTGACATCTCCTATTGGGACTGGTGGATCCTGTGTTATCTATACACATTGGTGCCACCTTTTAGTGTAATCCTGCCTGTGCTGATAATGAGGGAGACTGTGGAAATGTCTTCTCTACAGAACAGGAGATGTCAGACTATTATTAGGCCTAGTTGCACTAGTAAAATAATGGATGCGCACACCAAGGTCTCAGCGGGTGCTCATGTGGAGGAGGTCAGCGAGGCCCAAACGTGCAGTTATAGATTATTCCACGGCACACCAGAGAATGCAATAATAATAGGGTTTATTAAAGGTATTACACAAAGTAGGATCAAACAGGACAAAAAATGGGGGTAACAGATTTTTGGATTACTGCACAAGTACAGGGTTATCCAGCAATTGCCATAGACAAAATGTAAGGATGTCAGGTGATTGATGTCAAAGACGTCGATGTTTCGGAACAGATGCCTTTATCAAGTGACATCCATACAAATCAATAGGATCGGAAAGGTAACTGAAGAAGGGAATGTTGTATAGTAGGCAATAAGCCGGCTTAATTGAGGAGTAGGCAATAGACTAAACTGTCTTCAAAGGTGAAGGCCAAAGAAGTGTGCTCTGTGTCACAGGAGCACTAGGACAGACTTCCGGAGATATCGGGAGGCCGTCGGCGACTGTGGCCAAAGTGAAAACTGCAGCATTTCAGGATTTTTACAAATATTGATAGTGATATGGAAAATTAAAAGACACAACTAAAAATTCTTAAAAAATACATAAAAACATCAGTTAAACAATATGTCATTTTCTGATGAAACATTCCCTTTCTCTTTGGGTTTTCTGCAGTGCTACATCAGCTGTTTGATGACAGGAAGCTCAGTAATTATGTATCTCCACACACAGGAAACAACTTTGTGTCCAGCCCAGGAGATCAAGTGATCAAAGGAGTGGGGCTTTTCCAGAACAGCTTTCAACATGAGGAAGGAAACAGTGGTTGTACACTGAGATTTAGGCTGGGAGCGAAACAGAAAAATAAAAACAAAGGATTCTGGGACATAGGAAAACAGATTTCAAGAAAAAAATGGTGCTGATATGTTGTAGAGCAGCATGGCTATGTATAGCTCAGGAAAAGCACATGTTAACAAGGGTAACATCACATGGACACAGATGAACACTCCTGGAAAGTATTTGAGATTTTTTTTTTTTGTTCACGACTTTACGTGTGATTTGCCAGTAAGGTTTGGGACCTAAAACAGAAAGGTTAAAGAGAACCTATCACACTGAATCTTCTACCAGATTTGCCAACAGCATGTTATAGAGAGAGAGGAGTTAAGCATACTAATAGATATTTTTATGGGAAATGATTTAGTAGAACTTGTAATTCATTCCTTTCAAGTTCTGCTAAGTAGTCCAGAAGGAGGTCTTATCGGTGCAAAGCATAAATGAATGAGCTATGGGACTGCGCCCCCTTCCTCCCCCAACCGTAAACCCTCATGGGGTGCTGAGCAGGTTATAAATTGTTTAAAGATGACCTCTATTTTTGTATTATTTATTTATATATATACCGCGTGTTATGGAGTATATAAATGGGCACTTTCCTCATAAGCCCGTATCTAATGACTATATAAAGGTATACTCCAAGTAAACCTAGGACACTTTTTATCCAAAGACGGTTTCTCTTTTAATAGTAACAAACTTTAAAACAACATGTGATGCAAAGTAGCAAAACATAAATAACTTATATATAGACTTATTTAAATAACACTGGCGGTTTATGTTTCTCCTATCCAGGAGTAATAGGTAAACATTCAGGTTTCAGCCTAAAGTGCTTTCTCTTGCAGTTCTCACTGCTATGTCCGGCAATCTGCACAGGTTATCCGGCCAAACTGATCACGCTGGTAAGAGTAACGTAATGGTAAATATAACCAGTTGACAAGAAAGTAAATAAAGTAACACTTGCGGTTCCTCTAGATTCTCCAACTGTGGAGCAGTCCTAAGATGTTCACATAATGTTCGAATCTTCAAGTTTCAGGCCTGAAGGATAAAGTTTCTCTGCGGTGGGTCCGGTTCTCTGGACAGCTTATCCGGCGTTGTAGACAGTGCTGCGATATCGGCTGGTCTGGGGTGTGTGCAAATTACTCTGCTGCGATGTTTCCGGGTCCTCCCCATTTCTCAAGGCTTGAGAAAGGGGGAGGACCCGGAAACGTCGCAGCAGAGTAATTTGCACACACCCCAGACCAGCAGAGATCTGGAGACTGGCTAGGCTACTCCAGGACCTTGGAATGCTTCTTATGAAGCCACTCCTTCATTGCCCTGGCAGTGTGCTTGGCATCATTGTCATGCTGAAAGACGCAGCCACGTTTCACCTTCAATATCCTTGCTCATGGAAGGAGGTTTTCCCTCAAAACCTCACGATACATGGCCCCATTCATTCTTTCATGTGCATGGATCAGTTGTCCTTATCCCTTTGCAGAGAAACAGCCCCAAAGCATGATGTTGCCCCCCCCCATGCTTAACAGTAGGTATGGTGTTCTTTGGATGCAACTCTGCATTCTCTCTTCTCCAAACACAAAGAGTTGTGTTTCTACCAAACAGTTCTACCTGGACATGTACTGGCTTAAGCAGGAGGACACTTCTGGTACTGCAGTATATGAGTCCCGGGCGGTGTAGTGTGTTACTGATGGTAGCCTTTATTACGTTGGTCCCAGCTCTTTGCATGTCATTCTCTAGGTCCCCCCGTGTGGTTCTGGGATTTTTGCTCACCGTTCCTATGATCATTTTCATCCCGCGGGATGAGATTTTGTGTGGAGCCCCAGATCGAGGGAGATTATCAGTGGTCTTGTATGTCTTCCATTTTCTAATTATTGCTCCCATAGTTGATTTCTTCAAACCAAGCTGCTTGCCTATTGCAGATTCAGTCCTGGTGCAGGGCTACAATTTTGTTTCTGGTGTCCTTCGACAGCTCTTTGGTCTTCACCATAGTGGAGTTTGGAGTGTGACTGTTTGAGGTTGTGGACAGGTGTCTTTTATACTGATGAAAAGTTCAAGCAGGTGCCATTCTTACAGGTAATGAGTGGGGGACAGAGGAGCCTCTTAAAGAAGAAGTTACAGGTCTGTGAAGCCAGAAATCTTGCTTGTTTGTAGGTGACCAAATACTTATTTTCCACCATAATTTGCAAATAAATTCTTCCAAATCAGACAATGTGATTTTCGGAATTGTTTTCTCATTTTGTCTCTCATAGTTGAGGTCGACCTATGATGTCAATTACAGGCCTCTCATCTTTTTGTTTAACTGTGTTTTATTAAAATTTTTTACATGGGTTTATATTTCCATTTATGCAATAACACTGTGGTTATGAATACCAATGTAATTATAACAAGATACATTGAATAAACATCATCCTTTCACAACATTGTTGCGTTCTTTATATTAATCAAGCTACCATCTTTGAATATCTATTAGGACTTTCTTATACAGTGTTAAAGGTATATATTGCATAGGAATACAAATCTACCAATGAAATCACACTCAAAACTTTAGGATTACAACCAGACAATTGACACGACACACTAGGTTAAGGGGGAGGGAGGGGGTCAACATTGTCACCTTTGAGTACTGAGTCTCAGATCAGAAGCAACTCTATTGGTATAAGACATTTCCAAATCTAGATAGCATTATGTCCCTTGAGCTATATCATATAAGTCCCATTGAGACCAAGTGTCTTCAAATTTATCTAGCGTATCGTTTAAAGAGGCCGTGAGTTGTTCCATCATCCTTATCTCTCTAATCCTACCAAGGATGTCCTCCAACGTGGGAATACTGGTACGTTTCCAGAAAATGGAGAGTAAGCATCTCGCTGCCGTAAGGATGTGTAAGATTAAACGTAATGTATTTTTTCTAATTTCTGGGAAATTTATGTTCAGTAAAAAACACACTGGAGACATGGACAACCTGATCCCTGTAGTTTCAGCCACCAAGTTACGAACCTGTCCCCAAAATGTCTTAATAAGTGAGCACTCCCAAAAAATGTGAAAGACATTTGCTTCTCTAGCCCCACATCTCCAACATCGGTCTGGTATACCCGGATTCATTTTGTGCAATAAGGAAGGAGTGTGGTACCATAACATTAGAATCTTAAGTTGATTCTCTCTATATAAATTGCATTGAGATGTTTGGTGCGCCCTTTTCCATATCAATCGTTACTCCTCCCCAGTGAACCGTCTCCCCAGATATCGCTCCTATTTTGCCATGTAAGGGTGACTAGGAACATCCCCAGGGCCGGGATTCAATAGCATGGAGTAGATCTGCAAAATCAATCCTCTAGTCGAGGTATAAAGCTTACAAACTAATTCAAATCTTGTGGGCCTGGTAACCCCACTACCCCCCAGCACTGATCTAGAGAAATGGACTATTTGCAGATAAGAGTAATAACTGTTGTTTGGCATTTGGAATCTCTCTTGTAGCGCTTTGAATGGGAGAATTTGCAATGTTTTATAATCTACAATATCTGCCACTCTAAAAAGTTGCCGGTCATAACACGGCTTCATGGTTAAGCCTTCCATACCAACTGGGAACAGAGGGTTGCGTAAGAAAGAGGTCATTGCAGAAGACGGAGAGGAAAGCTCAAACCTTTTGGCACACCGGTTCCATATCTCTCTTGTCAATCTAATTGGTCCCAATAGCGGACCTTGCATCTGGGCATGTGAGGTAGCCCACAACAACGAATTAGGATGCACCGGGGCCATCCACAACTTCTCAATTTCAGTCCATTTGGAGTATGCATAAAGTGTTGACCAAGCTGGAATCCATCTAAGTTGGGCAGCCCAATAGTATTTTTTGATGTCTGGTCCGCCAACCCTCCCCCATTCTTCCCGGCTAACATCACATCCTTTCCTATTCTGTGCCTTTTTGACCGACGCTTGCATGGACTTTAGGTGTGCAAGAGGCACAGGAACCGGGAGCGCCTCAAATAAGTACAGTAATTTTGGTAATATAGTCATTTTGATCACTGAAATTTTCCCTAGCAAAGAAAGCGGTAGGGTTTGCCACTTCTGCAATGATTCTCGTATCTCCTGGTACAGCTTTGGAAAGTTATTGTTATATAAGGAAGCATAGGATGTTGTCAGGTTTACCTCCAAATATTTCAGAGAACCAGACCTCCAATTATAACAATAATTACTCTTCAATAAATTTAGTTCGTCGGGAGGAATGTTAAGCGGTAAAGCTTCTGTTTTTGTAGTGTTGATTTTGAAACCAGAAATGTTAAAAAATTTAGATAGTAAGGAATGTAGATTCGGCAGTGAGATGTGTGGTGATGTCAGTGTTAACAAGATGTCATCAGCAAAAAGTGATAACTTGAATTCTCTGTCTTTAATAAAAACTCCCCTAATGTCTGGATGGAGGCGAATGGCAGATGCCAGAGGCTCAGCACACAGTACAAACAACAGGGGCGATAGAGGACAGCCCTGACGAGTTCCATTTAGGATACGTATTAATGGAGACGTATTGTGTGGAAGCTTTATAGTTGCTATGGGAGTTGAGTATAGTGATCTTATGGCGTGCAGGAAGGAGCCTGAAATTCCAAAATGTTCTAGGACCTTGAACATGAATGACCAATTGAGCCGGTCAAAGGCCTTCTCTGCATCAAGGCTTAGTAATAAGGCCGAATTATTAGTGATATTCACTGCATCTATCAGATTGATTGTCCTCCTAGTATTATCACCTCCCTGGCGATTTAGCACAAAACCAACTTGATCCTTATGGATTAACTGAGGCAACCACAATGACAATCTGTTAGCTAGAATTTTTGTGAAGATTTTTAAGTCAGAATTTAATAGTGCAATTGGCCTGTAGTTGCCTACTTCTAAAGGATTTTTATCTGGTTTCGGGATCAAGGAGATGTACGAATGTAGGAAAGATGACGGGGGCCTCGCTCCCTCCAGCATGGAATTATAAAGCCGTATCTGGAATGGGGATAACAGGGAGTTGTATGTCTTATAATATAGATATGTGAAACCATCTGGCCCTGGTGATTTTCCATTGGGCAATGATTTCAGAACCTCTTCCAATTCCTCAGGAGTCACAGGTGCATTAAGGGATGTCCTCGCTTCGGCTGAGAGGGAAGGAAGACTGCAGGAGGAAAGGAAATCCTCCAACATATGGTTCCTAGCCTCTAGGTCATCAGGAAGAGGGTCCGGGAGAGAATAAAGATCTGAGAAAAAAGTG
Source organism: Phyllomedusa bahiana (assembly GCA_025379985.1). Lineage (NCBI taxonomy): Eukaryota > Metazoa > Chordata > Amphibia > Anura > Hylidae > Phyllomedusa > Phyllomedusa bahiana. Next base: position 16,100 of record JAODAL010005701.1, on the reverse strand, counting down.
TGAAACATGGAAGCTATCTTATCCGGGTCGTAGGTAATTTCCCCATTCGCTTCTGCTAAAGCATGAGGGGCTCGGCTTATCGCCTCCTCCCGCAATTGCTTCGCTAGTAAAGTATGTGATTTATTGCCCCTGTCGTAATATCTCTGTCTAGAAAATAAAAGGAGTTTCTCCGTCTTCTCATACTCTAACGATCGGAGCTGAGAGCGAATGTTTAGAATTTTACGCAAAATGGTTCTAGCTGGGTTCCTACCCAGTTTAGCTTCCAATGATCTAGGACGGGTCCCTAAGTATTCCCTTCTTAAATTAGCATTTTTTTTTAGCCTGCTTCCAAGCACAATACAACACCCCCTAATAACTGCCTTATGTGCTTCCCACAAGATGGCATGAGAGGAGACTGATTCTGCATTGTCATTAAAGAAATTTGAAATATATTGGGCTATTTCTTCTTTCATTGGGGAAAATTTAATTAGCCTTTCATTGAGGCGCCAATGGCATTGGCGTGTTGGGACATTGTCTTTAAGCATTGACAATGTTATCGGAGCATGGTCCGACCATGATATCTGACCTATGTCTGCATCCGCCATCTGCCTCAGTGTCAATATATTACCCAGGAAGTAGTCAATGCGTGAATGTGAGCCGTGAGAAGAAGAGTAAAATGTATATGTCTTGTCTCTGGGATGGGCTATTCTCCATAGGTCATATAACCCGTGTTTCCGGATAAGTCCTCGAAATGCTTTAGAGAGCGCTAACGAGGAGTTATCGCTCCTCCCCACTCCTACTCGCAATCTGTCCAGTGCGTCTGAAAAGGCCAGATTAAAGTCGCCTCCCAGTATCAGCACAGAAGACAAAAACCTTTGGAGTTTCTGAAAGACCTTGTTTAGGAAGCGTATTTGCGCCTGATTTGGGGCATACACGTTGCAAAGGGTGAGTGGGGTTCCCAGGTATGTACCTTGCAAAATAACATATCTCCCTTGTGGGTCCAGCACAGTCTGTACCACCTGGAAAGGACAAGTCCACGATAGCAAAATTGCCACCCCAGCCTTCTTTTTATCTGCAGAAGATACATAGCTGTGTGGGTAGATCCCTTGAGCAAAGGTGAAACTTCCCTCCTTATTGAAATGTGTTTCCTGAATAAATGCTATATCAGCTTTTGATGCCTTTAGCTCATTTAACAGCAGCCGCCTCTTAAATATAGAGTTGAGGCCTTTTGTGTTAATAGAAATTAGTTTAGCCATATTGAGATGTAACACAACCTTAAAGCCTAATGATCTGGTGTGTTGTGACCCGTGAGAACCATGCATTTACAAGTCTAGGGGTTTTGATACAATAGGAGTGGGTAAGACATGACAACAAATAACAGAATATCAGCAAAAACTTTACATTTTCAACATTATAAGCACAATAAGAACATACTAGTGCAGTACCAAACCAGAATTGGAAACCCTGGAGTAGAGGAATGGCTAAGCGCCATGAAGGGGCCAGGAGATTATTGCGAAGGCAATGACTGTTCATCTCCGTAAGGTCCCATTGAAAAAAATAGACAAGAACGATATGTAGAAAAAAGAGACCTTTAACAGGGGTGTCCTCTACCGGGGGAGTAGTGAGTGACATTACATAGTCGCTCCATCAGAACGTAAAACAAAAATTGATCAAAACGTGGAGACAGAGAGGAGACTAGGTCCCCCCTACCTCCACAAAAGCAGGGCATCGGACTCCAGGGACAGGACAGCGTGTGATAAAACGAGGGAGGAATAGTAAAGAAGGGGAGAGAGGGAGGAAGGATTAAGGAAGATGTGTAGTCCCCCTGCCCCAGGAGTCCAACAGCCCAACTGCATCGGGGGCTATACCGAATATGATAATGCTATTCAATTAACCATATTCCTATTTGTGGGAAGAACATTTGGAGCCTCAAATTGAGGGTGTTTACCCTAAAGAAGCTAATAATAAGGAACCTATGGAAGGAAAGACAAATCAGTAGTGATACTCAAGTCTTTGTAGGTGAGTCAGACTCCAGCGAGGATCCTCCGGACTTCTGAGCCGACCCTCGCTGTCTTTTGCTCCGAGCAGGCTGCCATACCGGCGGAGGAGGCCCCGAAGGTTGCTCGAGCTCCCAATCCTGAATGTTTGGCAAGGGAATCTGGAAGGTGGAGCAGAAATGTCTAAGTTCCTTATGAGACTTGAGTGTAGAGGATTTGCCATCCTTTGACGCTATCAGCATGAAGGGGAATCCCCATTTGTACACAATATTTCGCTTTTTGAGTTCTAGAAGTAACGGTTTCAGGCATCTTCTTTTATATAGCGTCAAACACGATAGATCAGGGAAAAGTTGAATTTCTGAACCTTCATATTGAATATCCTTTTGTCTTCTAGCTTGGTTTAGAATTCTCTCTTTTAACTCATGATCATGTAAGCAGCAAATTATGTCCCTTGGAGTTCCATTTCCAGATCTCGGTTTTAAAGCTCTATGGGCCCTGTCAAATTTAATGGTGTGTGTTGATGGTTCTCCAAGAATCTGGTTAAAAAGGTTAGTTAGGATCGTGCGCACATCTTCTGAACCCCCAGACTCTGCCAGTCCTCTAATTCTGATATTATTACGCCTTCCACGATTGTCGAGATCTTCCAGGTGTCGAACATTCTCTCTGATTGTTTGTGCTTGGAGTGACATCTGTGTCTGAAGATCAGAAATGTACGCTCTGGTTTCATCTTGAGCTCCTTCTAGATCCTCCACTCTGGTCGCTATGGCCCTTAAATCTGAGCGCACTGCAGATATCTCCATCTTACATGCTTCTTTGACCTCTGCAATCAGGGCATTAAAGTCACTTCTTGTGGGAAAGCGCTTAAGATATTTTTTCCAGTTTTGGGATTGAGGCATTGGACCCAGGTCTATATCAGCAGGACCCGCAAGAGACTCCGAAGAGGAGCGTCAGTCAGACCCTCGTGTACTCATTGACTCTGAATTATGGTTCATGTCCAGCATGTTGTCAATTGGGTCAGACCACTCCTGTGAACGGGGACCCGACTGGGGTCCTGCTTTCTTAGTCGTGCCAGGAGTTTTAGGCGGCATGTTAGGAGTTTTCCTCAATATTTGTGTGAGAGTAGAGTCACTTAATGGCAGTCCCAGACCAGATGATGCTCCTGTCTCAGCTGAGGGTTGACTTCTCAAATATTGCTTAAAGGGGTTGTCTCGCTACAATGATTGGGTTTTAAGATTGAAAGAAATGTCTTTACAAAACAGAGCTTTGCAATAGCTATGTATCCCATTACAAATATTCCTTTTTGAGCTAGCCTAGAATAAGGGTTTCAGTGCATCATCTTCTCAAATCACGATAGCAGGGAAAATTGATTTCTGACCTTATCATTGAATACCTTTTTTCTAGGTTTGAATGCTCTCAATCCTATTGAAGACAATTAGTCAGCAGAGAGTTCCATCCCTAAAGAAAGCTTCCCTGTAATTTAAGGGGGGTGGATGGTTCCCCTGATCTGGTGGTTTTGCCGGGATTAACCACTTGTGTCCTGCCCCTCCTGCGTCCTCTACTGTTTGAGCATTATTACGCCTTCACATAGATTGTCGAGACTCCAGGTGTTACTATAATTCTCTTGTTTGTTTGTCTTGGAGTGTAACTATAATAAACTATACAGTTGTGTACATTCTTGAGCTCTCGCCCTGGGTTTGGCCTGTACTAGGACTGCAATCCCATTTACACTTTTGCCCTAGCAATCGGCTTTAAGTCTTCTTGTGGAAAGCGCTTTGTATTGTTGTTTGCTGGAGATTGGAGATTGGACAGGTCATACAGCAGGGCAAGGAACAAACCCCAGCCCCTCGTTTGCTATCAGCAATAAATATGTCATGTCCAGTGGAAATTGGCACACCAGTTTAACGGGGACCCGACTGGTCCTGCCTTGTGCTGAGGGTTTAGGGCGGGATGTTAGGAGTTTCAATAGTGTGAAAAGTAGAGCCTCAATTAATGCCATTCCAGACAGAGTGCTGTATAGCTATTAACTTCAAATATTGCTTAATAGAGTGTTTGCCTAGCAAGGCGCAATTAGACTGCCTTCTGTAGTGGCTAGTGGGCCTCCTGGTTTTAGCCAGGGTCCAGTATTGAAATTGAGTATTCTATCTATGACTGCAATAATTCAGAGGCCAGGAAAGTTTCTTTTATGCCTGCACAGTAGAAGTATAGGTGTTATTTGGAGCAAAAGCAATAAGAGCCTTGAAATGAGATAATGCTGCCCTCTGGTGGAGAAGGACCGCTTGCGCTTGCAGCTGGTTATAACAGTAAGGAAGATGGCGCCTGAAGGACCTAATGGCGGGAAAATTTGCGGGCTTTTTTCCAGTCCGTGGTTTCAAGTAATCTGCTCTCTGTAGGTATGTAAATCCTGTGAAGCAGGTATGCAGGTGCAAAGTTCTAACTTAGGTAGCTCTCTGCTTGCTTATGGAGTGAGGCTTAGGCGGCCAAATCGTCCGGTTTTGCTTAGGGGGATTATGCCACTCTGCCCAAATGCTGTTTACCCCTCTCTCTTCCAGGGAGTTTCTTATCCTGACCCCCAATATAGATAGCCGCGGGAGTGGGGTGGTGAAATAATGCTACGCTGCGGGGCTGCCAGTCTGTTCCCGCCGGCTCACGCCTCCCTCCTACCTCCAGTGTCTCTGTCCGTGCAGGTACTAGTGATCCCATCTCTCCGCCGGTCCGCACTCCGCCTCAGAGACAGAAGCAGGCTCGCAGGTCGGTGCGCGCAGATGCTGGTAAGCTACCTCTGGCGCTCCGGCGCCCTTGACAGCTCGCTGCTGAGCTATTGCTTGACGTGGCCGCAGCAGCGCTTCCAGGTGGTGCGCGAGGCATCCAGCGGTGATGTGACTGTCCGGGTCACGCAAAATTCTTCCGGTTTTCACCCAATGTCGACTACCTCGTTCTCCAGCCGCAGTAGATCACTCCAGTTCCTGAGAATAGGTTTAATGCTGAATTAGCCCCCTAAAACAGCACTCAGTCTCAGGAGCTAAGGAACTACGCGTCCATCTTGAACGGTGCTAGGCCCCTCTCATCTTTTTAAGTGTAAGGTCTTGCACTATTGGTGGCTAAATAAATACTTTTTTCCCTACTGTAATTTATTATAAAATGTATATAATTGAATTCTACATACTTTGAAAATTATCATAAATTACTTTTTGTTATATTACTGGTACAAGTTGAGAAATAAGGGACATTTTTTGCCCTAATGCCAGATCTAGTTCCATCACGACTCCACAGGCTCAGGCAGACCACATTGAAATAGGTCTGCCTGTTTGAGCACTGAGGCGCCTAGTTTTGCCAAGCCAATGTGTCTAATATTACAAGTGTGGTGCAGCACGCCCCCAGAACGCCCCCACATGTTTGGCACATGACAAAGTTTTGAGTCTGGTGCATAATGCCCCAAAAATGTTTTTTCGATGCGCCATACATCATCAATTTAGGCGAACCTCTCACCATTGGCGCCAGAAAAGGGCGAAAAACCCTTTCATACATGTCGCCCATTAATTCCTCCAGATCAAGGGATGCTCTGTAAAGCCAATCTTTGCTGCAACAGAAAAGGGTCCTTCAATGTGGGATTTTGTTGACTCTGAACGCCCTAATAGGGTATTGGAAAATGAATTTTTAAATCAGATAACCCCCTTAGTGTCAATCTGTCAACAGACTCTTCTTTGACCAGTGATACAGCATAAAAATTTGGCACATAGCTCATTATCACTCATCTGAGAATTTACATCTCCTCTGAGATTAGAGAGGTTACAGCGAGTGCTAGCTCCACAGCTGTCAGAAAGCTCAACATCTTGGCCGGCAGCACATGCTTCCCTCAGAGCATGCAGGTATTTGTAGTTCCACGACAGCTGACACAGAGCACCCAAATACAAAGGGACGGTGATTAATGAAGCGTTCCTAGACGTGGTCATTTGAGCTGAACCTTGCATGCGCCAGAAATGTCACACCAGTGACCTCTGTATTATACACATGTGACGCCGCCGGCCCCAGCTGATCAATGACAGTCAAGAGTACAGATCATGAAAGCATATCCTGTATATTTCGTCAGGCTCAGTTGATCTACACCGCTATAAATACTGTGCCATAAATAAGTTGAGGACAGTGCGAAATGTTAGATTTCCTAATAAAGAAAGCAATAGGACATAGCAACCACCAGGCAATAATATACGTACAGGAAAGAAATATCTCCTTGCAATTAGTCGGCCCGCTCAATCTCCCTCCGCATGATTGCCTTACAAATTATTACTATTTATAACTAAATTTAGGGACATCAATTGTCACCTGTCATTAGATCATTGTAAAAAAATAGACCTGATATTCTGATTGCACTTCATTTATATTCACTCCTAAAAAGGAGCATGTTGTAGAAGGACATTTCTCCTTTATGTTACATGGATGCCAGCGGCATCCGATACCCATAGGCTCCCATGTGAGTAAAAAAGTACACCAAAAAGTATATGTTTTTTACATAATAGTATTGTATGGAATTCCAGTCTACTATGGTGTTTACAATCTGTAAAACTGGTCGTATAGTCAACAGATATAGAACCTAGGGAATCCTTTTGGTGCCCATTTGGTCACTAAGGGACTTATGTATCAAATCTGTCTAGCAGTAAGACTGTCCTTGTTGCCCATAGCGACCAATCACAGCTCATAGACCTGGGTAATGCCCCATCCTCCACAAGTGGCACTAAGTTTTCCTATGATAGCTCTAAATCTTCCTTAAAGGGGTTGTCTCACTACAAGGATTGCTTTTTATGTTTAAGATCTTGTAAAATCAAGTCACTTTGCAATATATGTCCATTATCAGTGTCCAACCTGTTCTGAGACATCCCCTCTTGTATGGGCTGCATCAGCTCCTCCGGTCACTTTAGCTACAGACCGGTTCAATCTCTCATGATAGGCTGCCTGCTCTGTTTGCTATAGCTACAGACCTGTTCTATCTCTCCTGATAGGCTGCCAGCACTGGTTGCTATAGCTACAGACCTGTTAGATCTCTCCTGATAGGCTGCCAGCACTGGTTGCTATAGCTACAGACCTGTTAGATCTCTCCTGATAGGCTGTCAGCACTGGTTGCTATAGCTACAGACCTGGATTCTACTGCAGCATAGTAGAAGCCAATCACACCCCTGAATTCAAAATGAAACCAAGAAAACAGGACTGAGGTAAGATCAATCAATGTAGTGAGACAACCCCTTTAAGGCTACTTTTGAATTTGGCAAGTATTGGTGTGACATCTTAGGTGACAAACACCTTGAGGACTATTTCAGAGACAAATATACTGTATGATTAAAGTCCTACAACATGTGTACGGATATGTTTATATCTATAATTGACTACATGCCATATGCTATTTGTATGAATATCCTCAAAAAATTGAGAATAGTATTCGTCATAGGTGTAAATAAAAAACTCATCGGGCCCCATAGCAAAATTAGATGGGCCTCCACCATCTAATCACAGAAAAACTAAAACAGCAGCACAAGTCAGAATAGTAAAAGCACAACTGAAAGCAGCACTAGACAGTAGAAGCTGCCAGCTTGCTTTTCCACACCAAAAGGTATAATGCTCTTGTACCTGAGGGGGGCCCCTCAGGATCTGGACTTCATAGCAGCTTCCATGGCTCAAGCGACTAGTGATGAGTGATTGTGTTGACTATCGTCATCTTATAGATAACAGATTTTTGAAATTATCTTGCCGATAGTCGATAATCGCAGATGACCATTAAAGTCTATGGGAGAGCAACAACACCTTCATTCTTACACCTAAACAGGGCTGGAGAAGCTGGAATTAACATCCACAACAGTAACCTGGATACGTGCTACATCTTAGGAAACACAATTAGGCAACAAGAGTCACAGTAAAAAATTAATAGGCTAAAATAATTCATTATGTTCAATGGCTAAACGAAAACATGAGGATGGCATAGCCACAGCAGGTACAGCGGTAGCAGCTGCTACGGGGGCCCCTTTCAAACAAACAAGACATCGCTATTGGAAATGGCACATGGGAACTGGCAGGAGACCCCTAGCACTTTTTGCACCCGGGCCCAAGAACAAGTCATATATGCGGTGCTGGTGGCAGCAAGAACGTCCCAACGGGGAACGTGGAGGTTCAGCTGGCAGGGCATCAGTTACAGCAGGTGCGGCGAGAGAAACGGCCATATGTAGCTAAATCAAATGGGGCGCCCACCCATTACTACTTCCTATTTTTAACATATCACCGGGCACCTTTTTCATTCCGGCCCCTGGCAGGAATACTACCCAATTGCCAACCCTGGCATCTATTTTAAAGTAGCCTGACCCCAAAACCACCAAAAAATGCCCTTATGTACACCTTATAGCTGGTTTTGGACAGCACAATGCCCCCAGAAATGATAAAAATGACCTCTCAGCCAGTGTTAAAAATTTTTGTACCAAAGGACCTGGATATTAGCTGATTTTCACAGCACCATGACCCTAAACCATTGACAGTGCTTAAAATTTTCTGGAGGAAATTACTAAATGGAATATGTTTTTTTCATGAAAGTGTGTACGATTGTTGCCTTTTACAGACTCCTCACCGCAAAACCAGCAAAATAACCTTTTGGGCACTCAGAATGAAAATTGCAGTAAGAAATTATCATTAGAGATGGGCGAATTTCTCAAAAATTTGTTTCGGTCACTTCGCCGAACTTTCCGACAAAATTCGTTTCGGTCCGAATTACTTCGGCACGAATCGCGTAAAAAAAACAGCTATTTCCAGGCTGCACAGAACTTGAAGGGTGCTGTAGAACGTTGTGCCATGCTTAAATATGCAGAGGGAGCTTGGTTTGGTCTTCATACAATGTTGTGTTTTAGTATGACACGCAGATGAGTGCCGCCACTCTTAGAATCGCTTCACTATAAAATTCCCTGGGCACTTAAGAGGGCAAAACTGACCAAAAAACTCAAGCGGGAATGTAGCCTGATAAAGTCATGCCAGCAAAAGGTGGAAAAAAACAAGCTAAGAGCTCAGGTGGCAACATTAGTGACAGAGTGTGGAGGTGACGGCGGCAGTCACAGCAGCATGAGGTCAGACAGTGGCACAATGACATTCTGGAGGTGGCAAAACAGTAGTAGGCCACAGAGTGGCACAATGACACAGTGTGGAGGTCACGACAGCAGCAGCAGCATGAGGTCAGGCAGTAGCACAATGACATTCTGGAGGTGGCACAACAGTAGTAGGCCACAGAGTGGCACAATGACAGAGCGTGGAGGTGACGGTGGCAGGAGCAACAGCATGAGGTCAGACAGTGGCACAATGACACAGTGTGGAGGGCACGGTAGCAGCAGCATTAGGTCAGATAGTGGCACAATGACACAGTGTGGAGGTCACGGCAGCAGCAGCATGAGGTCAGTCAGAGGCACAATGACATTCTGGAGGTGGCAAAACAGTAGTAGGCCACAGAGTGGCACAATGACACAGTGTGGAGGTCAAGACAGCAGCAGCATGAGGTCAGGCAGTGGCACAATGACATTCTGGAGGTGGCAAAAACAGGAGTAGGCCACAGAGTGGCACAATGACACAGTGTGGAGGGCCCGGTAGAAGCAGCAGGAGGGCAGAGAGGGGCCGTATGACCCAGTGTGGATGTTCCGGCAGCAGCAGCAGCATGAGGTCAGAGAGTGGCACAATGACACAGTGTAGAGGTGACCGCAGCAGCAGCCACAGCAGCAGCATGAGGTCAGAGAGTGGCACAATGACACAGTGTGGATGTCACGGCACCAGCAACAGCAGCATGAGGTCATAGAGTGGCACAATGACAGACTGTTGAGGTGGGTGGCAATACCAGTCCCTGGTAAAGATGGTGGTAGGCAGATGGAGAAACTGGCAGCAGATGTGTGGCATCAGGCGGGTGGCGGCATCAGAATAGTGGCTGAGGCAGGTAGTTTGAACCCAGACTGACGCCTAAGGCATTGGTGTGTGGAAATCCTGGCCAATCCACGCCTGATTCATCTTGACAAAGGTCAGTCGTTCCACATTTCCCGTGGACAAGCGGGTTCTCCTTGGGGAAACGATGGCCCCCGCTGCACTGAACACCCGCTCTGATGCCACACTACTGGCCGGGCAGGACAGCTTCTCCACTGCAAACTCGGCAAGTTGCGGCCACACATCCAGTTTGGCTGCCCAGTAGTCCAGTGGATCTTCTAACTGGGGTGGCAGAGTGCTGTCCAAGTAGGCCACCACCTGTTGGTTCAGGGACTGCTCCAGGTCCTGCTGCTGCTGGCGACTGCCCTCCTCACTAGGCGGGTGAAGGAAGCTGCTCATCAGTGACTCCAGACTTAGGTTGCTGCTGATGGAGCTGGTATTGCTCCTACCCCCCCACCTTCCCCCAGCAGCCGCGGCAGTAGTACGTGAGCGCTGAGGAACCCCCCGGTCAGACCTGTCAGAGGAGGGACGATGCCGCACATAGGCAGCGGCCAACTGATTACGGAGGATTTCCCTATAGTATTTGAGTTTGTCCTCCCTCTCAATAGCTGGGAAAAAGGCTCCCATTTTGGACCAGTAGCGAGGGTCCAATAGGGTGGAGAGCCAGAAGTCATCCCTCTGCCGGATGCTGACTATTCGGCTGTCACTAGCCAGGCAAATCAGCATGCTGCGGGCCATCTGCACAAGTGACTCCGAGGGGCTCCCTGCCTCCATCTCCACTGTATACTGCCACGGTGCTTGGGGGTCATCTGCCTCGTCTTCCTCATCTCTATCTACCTCCTCCAGCTGCTCCTGCCCCTCCTCTCTTGTCACCTGGGTAGAAAATCCACTTATTTCACAATGCTTCTGCTCCAATGTCCTCCCCCTCCTCCTTTCAGTCCCCACGGACTCATGTGGCCGGGATGTGTTGCCACGTCTCCAGTCCCTGCCCAGAAAGATTTTTCAGATCTGTTCCAGGACATGAAGCAGTGGAAGAGTTATTCATCCGTAGTCCTGGCGACTGAAAATAACGTCGCCTCCTCGAATGGCCTCAACAAACGGCAGGTGTCACGCATGAGGGTGCCCCTGGCTGACATCAAAGTTTACCAGGGGAGTACTCCTGTCTGGCCCGGATCATCAAAAAAATCGTTAATGGCCTTTCTCTGTTCATACAGTCGGTTTCCCAAAATGTGCAGGCTGGAATTCCAACAGGTAAAAACATCGCATTCAGAGTGTGTTGGGGGGGGCCTTTTTCCGCCGCAATCGAGGGGGTTTTCCGGGGCTTTGTACGAAGGATAAAGTGCTGCAATTTTCCTGGCCATTTTCAGAATGTTTTTGAAGATCTGTGGAAGTTTTCAGGAACCTTTTAAAAACCGATTAAACCCGTGCGCAATGCGGGGGCCCCATGGCCCCCCCTCCTCGGTGCAGGCGGACCATGTTCCTCCCTTTTTCCGTCACCATGGTCCGATTTGCATTTGGCGGGAGAAAGCCAACATCGTTTTTTTGTGCATGAGCGAGCAGTTCCTTCCTGTGTGACTTCTTCCCCCGAGGCAAGCCAGGGTAGAACTGCATGACCCCGTGCGCCCTACAATGTGGTTGATGGAGAGTATTGTGGGGGCTGAGATGGTGGTGTGGGGGGAGGAGCAGGAGGCGGACTTTGGGGCGAGGACCCGGCCAGTTTGACCGTGGGGGGGGAAAGCGGGTTCTGCCCAAGTTGTTGTGTGCCTGGGCAGGAAGCACATTACCAGGGGGCCGTAAAGGACATGTAGGGCCCCTGACTGTATTACAGTCCGAGTCCGCGCTCCGTACACTTGGAACAACTAATAACTAAAGGACTGCCCCCACTTTTGTTCTAATTTTTATGAAGTGCTGGTACTGCCTTTTTGGAAAAAAAATTGGTTGCAACTCTCCATCTCGGCTCGCACAACTTAGTTTTTTGAATGGTGCAGAGTCCCCCATTTGGAAAAAGGGGAGGGACTGCAATCCCAACACTTGGACAGGACCCGGTCAGCTGCTGCCCTTAGGATGGTTTTGGGCGATATGTTTTCTCTTTGCAATCGCCCAGCTTTAAAGACGAACCGGCCCTGAGTAGGGGGAGCAGGAGATTGGACCCGGGGGGATGGCAAAGAGAAACAGTCCCCTTTTGCGAGGTGGTGGAGCCCTTTACGGCTGCAAATGGCTGCTTTCCCTGGCCGTGCTGCTTTCTGCTGCGGCGGCAGGATGGACCACCAATCGAGCAAGTTTTTCCCGGCCACAGGGGTGACGCTGCTTTTGTTGACGCGGGCCTGGTGCCAACTTAGCTCCCCCGGGCCCCGCTTCCTTTTGCCCAGATTCTAAAAACCATATTCGGCTCCTCGGTTTTTCTTAGCAAAGAACCCAAAACCCCCGAGTAGCTGATTTTACCGCCCAAAGCTCCGCACTGAGTGCTCTCCCCCGCTGCTCGTGAGCCCTGCCGTACTTTTTGGCCCGCGAAGCGGGTTTAACCCCCCTGGCCCATTGGTCCCGACCCCCACTGCTGAAATAAAAGGCCCACAGCCACTTCTGGTGCCCACGCGCTGGGCAAGGACGCCCCCCTTTTTCCTGACGATGATGAAGCCCTTGCTTTCCCCCGGCTCCCAAATCGGTCGGTCATCATCATCAATTTTTGTTTCATCGTCACTGCGTCCTCATGCCGGTCTTGGTATGCAGGGGCTGACCCTCACAACATGCCTTTCCCATGCCACTCTCCACATTTTTTTTACTTTCCCAACCTACTGAAATGAAGGGGGGTTTATTGGCCCCTTTCTTCTCGGGGCCAAGTAGCTGTGATTTCCCCTCCTAAAATTTGGGTTAAATCCTCGCTATATAGTGGCGCTGGGGCCCAGACCCCCATAGTAGATCTCGGGGTGGGGAAACCGGAGGGGGACAGAGGGGGGTTTTGGAGGAAAGGTGGGGGCCGCTGCCCCACCCCCGGGCCAGGGCCAACAAAGGGCGGGGTTTTTCTGGGGGTTCCCCACCGACTCTTGGCTGAGGTTGTCAGATTTTCTTTTCTGGGGGAAGTGGATGACCTAGTAAAACCAATCAAAAACCCCTTTGGGGGTTTTGCTGGGTAAAGCAAAAGGCCGCTAGAAAAACCCCCCGGCAGTTGTGGCCTAAACCGATTTGACCCCTGCTGCGCCCGCCCCCTTTGGGCTGGGGGCTGCGACCTGGGCCGTTTCCAGGTTGTTTGTCCCCTTGCCACTCGCAGGTTTGAAGAGCCTGCCACCCCCTCTGTCTAAACATTTTTGTTTGTTCAAAAATTTGTAAAGCCCTGTTTGTAAAAGATATCTGTAGATGAAAAATTTACACACCCTTTTTTGACTCCAAATAAACCCATTAACAAGCTTGGGGGGAAACCCCTTTGGGATATAAAATTGCGCTCCACAAATGGCCAGGAAAAATTTACTTGTATGTGCCGTTTAAAAACTCTGTGTATTTTACTGAATATAAAAGCACAAACAGGCTTAATTAACCTTCGGATATGAATTATGCTACAGAATTTCTTCTGTGGCGGTGAAAAAAGAAAGTTTCTTTTACTGAGTACAACTGCAGAAAAAATACTTAGTTAACCCTTGGATGTAAATTGCGCAAAAAAATTGAGCAACCACAAACTACGATCTTTGTAGCGTGTTACAATGGCGTGTTTTTTACTCTACACAACAAGAGAAAAATTTGTGATTAACCTTTGCTTGTGAATTAGGCCACAGGAAAAATTTATTTTTTGGCGGGGAAAAAGACGGTTTATTTTTGTCACCACAGCAGAAAAACAACGCTTAATTAACCCCTGGATGTAAATTGCGCAAAAGAATTGAGCAGCCACAAACAACTAGCTTTGTAGCGTGTTACAATGGCGTATTTTTTACGCCAAACAACAAGAGAAAAATTTTAATTAACCTTCGCTTGTGAATTATGCTACAGGAAAATTGTATTTTTTGGCGGTGAAAAATACGGTTTCTTGGAGTCACCACAGCAGCTAAACCACGCTAAATTAACCCCTGGATGTAAATTGCGCAAAAGAATTGAGCAGCCACAAACTACTAGCTTTGTAGAGTTTTACAATGGCGTATTTTTTACGCTACACAACAAGAGAAAAAATTGTAATTAACCTTCGCTTGTGAATTATGCTACAGGAAAATTGTATTTTTTTGCGGTGAAAAAGACGGTTTCTTGGAGTCACCACAGCAGAAAAACAACGCTTAATTAACCCCTGGATGTAAATTGCGCAAAAGAATTGAGCAGAAAAAATGAAGTGATATTTGTATTGTAAAAACGCTGTTTCTTTAAATGAATACAACAGGAACTGGCTTAGATCACCCTTGGATATTCAATGTGCTGTGAGCAGATAGCATTAAAATGTATATGCAGCTGCACTGGACACACACTGGACTTCAGATCCAATACCCCAAAAAATCTGAAATAGAACATTAAGAGAACAGTCTCTGAGACAAGCTGAGACACCCCCAAAAATCGCTGTATAAAAATCAATTCTTCAGTAAGAGCTATCACAATCAGCCGCGGCAGCACCTTCCCTGATCAGTACAGTGAGAGGAGTGTGAGCTCCCAGCGTCGCGCCCGGACTTATATAGTGTGGTGACGTCACAGAATCCCGCCGGTCTCTGATTGGCTTCATCTCTGCACATGTCATGCAGGCTATGCCCTTCTTCCTCCCAGAGTGCTTTGCCCCATGTAACGCCATGTGCTCGCAGCCATTTTATCAATCAAAAGCACACTTCATTCACCTGAAGTCCCCCAAACTTCGACTTCGTTCAGAACCGAAGTTTTCCTGAAATTCTAAACGAATTCCACTTCGTTAGAATCAATTCACCCATCTTTAATTATCATTTAAAAAAAAAATTTTTCACAAGGACCATTTCTTTTGAAAGAGGAATGTGAGGTAGACCGGCAACTAATGGGTGACCTCGGCAACTAGGGCCACAACATCATCAGAGATCCACGCCTGATTCATCTTGATGAAAAGCCGGATGCGTTTGTCTGTAATGACTCCTCCAGCTGTGCTGAAGGTATGACGCTGGCTGCTGGGCAGGACAACACCTATATGGCGTGGCGAGCGAGCTCGGGCCATTCCTCCATTTTAGATACCCAGAAGTCATTTGGGTCCAGACCATATCCAAAAACATTTGTGTTGAGACGCAAATAGTCGTGCACCATGATCTTAAGCCGGTTTCTGTTTGTCTTATGTGTGCCCTGCATTACATTCTTTGTTGAGGTGGTAAATAATGATTGACAGAGTTAACCAATTACACACCTTTTTGCTCGCTTACCACCTGTAGTTCGCTCAATGTTAAGAAAGATAATTTTAAAAGGTATAGAAGAGTTTTTCACTGTCTCTTATTGAGAAACTGTACTGCAAAGACAGCAGATCACAGATATTCTTAAATCCCTCTAATTTCCACCGGCCAACTAGGATTAGAAACAGAATTGTTTCTATCGAATACCTGTGAAATGAGGTCTGGTGGAAGAAATATGTATAACACAATTTGCGTACAAGTGAGCTCTTTGCGGCAAACAGATGAATTGACTGCAATAAGAGTATTTAAATGTTATATGGATTAATATGGCAGTCTTCACACCACTGACAACAGGCGCAATTTACTAGGAAATATGTATAATACAATTTGCGTACAACTGAACTCTTTGCAGAAAAAAAACGCACTAAGTGCAATAGAACTATTTAAATGTTATATGGATTAATATAGCGGCCTTCACACCACTGACAACAGGCGCACTTTACTAGGAAATATGTATAACACAATTTGCGTACAAGGGAGCTCTTTGTGCCAAACAGACGCACGGACTTCAATAAAACTATTTAAAAGTTATAGGGATAAGTTATGCCGGTTTTTGGGAACACTGACATGCAGTGATTGCAATAGAACTGGAAAAAAAAAGGGACAATTTCACCTGCTATCAGAGGTCTGCTGGCCAAAAAAGTGGTAAAAAACAATGCTTTTTCAATTCAAGGTCACAGAACACACTGGGCTACATAGTATCACCCTTCCTTTCCAAAGCCTCTCCTCCTGCCGCTCCCTCCCTCCTCTCCCCGCAGCCCCGCGAATGCACACACCACTATATATCTTTAAAACTTTCTCTAACTAAACAAGAAGTGAAAAATCCCCCAAA